>JAOBRB020271888.1:0-11390 GCA_027575285.2 Zoanthus pulchellus | reverse complement strand
CTAGACTAGCACAGCTATTTGCAGGCTAGATTCAACCATAAAAATGTTAAGTGTATTCACTAAAAATGAAATAAAAATGAAATGAAAAAAAAAATGAAATGATTAAACTCACTCATGTAGGAGATCATGGAGCTCATTGCCAAGTCGGGATCGTTGAATAGTGGCGAACTTGCTCAACAGAAGGCAGAACTGAAACTCAAACATAAGGTAACAATTGTTTGCTTTTTTACTTAAACTTCATTAATGGATTATCGTAAAGTTCATATTCCAGAATATTATGTTCAACAGTCAGTTAATGATATTCCTCAAGCATGTTATACATGATCTCATATGGACAATTTACTCTAAATAATAATGTAAGGTAATCTGAAATCTGGCAAATTTTAGCGTGTGAAATCCAGAATTTAGGACGTTGGAATTCGGAATCCTGCCGTTGGAATTCGTACTCCAGCCACTGTAGGACCGTGAAATCGGAAGTCCATGAACATGGAATCCGAAATCCACAGTATGGAATCAAAGACCCAAGGTTATCTTGGATTACCTTAGTGACCCGAAATAATGATGTTACAATAGCTTCCATAGTGGGGCTCCTAATACTGTAACTTTGATTAGAAACCCTGGTACAAATTTAGGGTTAAATTTGTTGATCTGTTTTCTCGGGGAATCTCGATTCTCTGCCTTTCACATTTTTCCCAAATTGACAAAAAGATATTATTCTTTCTATGTTTTTTGAAGAAACCTGTAGAGACAACTGAATTCAAAATTATGTTTTAACTCAGTTTAAGATGTTAACTTGATTTTAATCGTAATAAAGTAGTTCTGTCAAATTTTTCTTCTGTATAAACTCTTTAAGTAATTCCAATTTTACTTTTTTCCCAGAAACAACTTGCAAGTTTTGACTCGGAAGCTCAAGAAAAGCTTTCCCTAGCTGAAATGAACGCTTTGCCCTCATTGGACGTTAAGCATGCTCATGCACGCCTTGAACTGAGGGAAAAACAGCTTCAAGAGCTGGCAGGCACAATGAATGAACTGACTACAGAAGAGGTAATACAATATGATGGTTTCTGCTTTGCTTCACCGTGGCTTAATGGTTGAAAGATGCTGATGATAAACGTTTTAGTAATGTTAATGACTCACATTGTGATTATAGGTGACCATTTTAAATGTGGTGACAGTTGGGATCGTGATGACAACGATAGCCATGATTAATGATAATAATAACGACGATAATGGTGATGATGATGACGATGACGATTTTGAGGTTGATGATGATGATAGTGATGATGACGATGATGACGACGATGATGATGATAGTGATGATGACGATGATGATGATAGTGATGATGATGATGATGATGATGGTGATGTGATGATGATGATGGTGATGATGATGACGATGATGATGGTGATGGTGGTGATGGTGGCAGTGGTGATGATAATGATGATAAATGATCTTTCTATTTTGAAAACATATTAGTCCTCAAATCAATTTGGTTTTTGGGGCATCCGTGTTTTGTTATTTGAGGCAAACCTCTCCTTGCTGATTTGTGTAATACTACAATGTGTTTAAGACTGAAAACTTACCTGATCATCTCTGTAAAGCTTATTTTTATAAAAGTGTGATTCATCAATTGTAATAGTATAGGTAATCATACGGTTTCTCGTTCAATTTGAAATATATTTGCACGAGTAAGTTTTTCAAAAAGCTGAAATTGCACGAGCCGCTTTGGCGAGAGCAATTTCAGCATTTTGAAAAACTCACTAGTGGAAATTAATTCCAAATTGAACGAGAATAACCGTAATGATATACATACAAACATTTCAAGATACCTTGTCATGAAAATCATTTACTCGATCGTACGTTTTGCAAAGCGTTTAGCTATCCTGACTCTTAATATTCCATTTCAGTGGCATTTTCATTCTCAAATCACCCTGTTTTCTGAACGGGCAACTAAAAAGCAATGCTTCTCACAGAGGTTTTGCTTTTAGAGCAGGTTTGGAGGTCAGAAAATCTACTCAAGGCGCATTCCATCGCCCGCCATTTTAAATTTTAAATTATTTTTGCTAGAAACTCGTTTGTTTACGCGCCATCAACGCGAACATTTTGCTACGATTTAATTGGCCTATTCAAAATTTCTATTGTTTCTTAACCAATCGCAAACCACTTGTAACTTGCACTGGTGTTACACGTTTTGCACTGGTATTACATTTTTTTTGCACTGTTGTTACTCTTTAACTGCATTCTTTTAGCCAATCAGAACTGAGTAATTTTTTCATATATTTTATTATAAGAATTACTATTATTGGTTTAGTGCTGTAATTAATGTCACTTGGTTTCGCTATCAGGAACTGGTTCAGTCGTACGCCAGAGAAGCTGAACAAGCTACAGAAGCTGCTAAGGAGTTTAGGGATCGGACTATGTTTGAAATGGCAGAGAAAATTAATCAGATTAAAGAAAAGAAGCGATTGCAATCAGAAGAGCAACGTAAAAAGATGGATGAAGAGATCAGGTATTGAGTATAGCGTATTATAGAAAGATCAGGTATTGAGCATAGCGTATTATAGAGAGATCAGGTATTGAGTATAGCGTATTATAGAGAGATCAGGTATTGAGTATAGCGTATTATAGAGAGATCAGGTATTGAGCAAAGGGTATTATAGAGAGATCAGGTATTGAGCATAGCGTATTATAGAGAGATCAGGTATTGAGCAAAGCGTATTATAGAGAGATCAGGTATTGAGTATAGCGTATTATAGAGAGATCAGGTATTGAGCATAGCGTATTATAGAGAGATCAGGTATTGAGCATAGCGTATTATAGAGAGATCAGGTTTCGTTATAGCATATTGTAGGTTAGATGAGGAATTGATAATAAAGTATTAATTTTCTGAGAGACCAGTTATTAAACATAACATATTAGTTGAGTAATTAGGTATCGAATATAGTGTAACAATGAGAGTTCATTATGGCACTTTCCTCCATAACTTCGGTTACAAGGTCCCATTTTGTAGGGTTATTGTTGACATGTTATTAAAATGAACGTTTAAAAGTTGTAATAGGTAAATTCTTCTGTAATGCTTTCTTCCAAGACGTCTTGAGTCTGAATTAGAGGAGGAACGAACTCGGGAGGAGCTGAGACTGGCCAATCGCGAAGCCGAGAGAGCTGCTAAGAAGCTGCAGGAAGCACGAGAACAGGAGGCTGCAAAGCAGTTGGCCATGGCTCAAAGAGGAATGACAGAAGATGAGAAAGAGGTAAACTTCATAACGTTCTACTATGGTTTTGTCTCTTTAGAACTGAAATGCACGATGTTGCTTTGCAATTAGTGCTGTAAGTGATGGATTATCGTGTCTCATTGTCATAGAAGTAATCAATATTGGAGTTAAAGCTCGGGTATTCATTGTTTTCGCTGTTGTTTTAGATTTTGTAGTTGATACAATGTTTTCTTCATCTCTAGAAACTATTGAAAGAGCACCGGGAAAACATGGCGAAATTTGAAGAAAACTTGAAGAAAGAACAAGAGCGAACAAAGGCAGCACTAAAAGAGAAGCTTGAAGCTCGACGTAAAAAGAGGCGAGAAGCAGAACTGGACAAAATTAAACAAGTGGCACATGAGGAAAAACGTGCAGCCGAGGACAAGGAGAGGGAAGAACTTACTGCCCTGCATAAAGAAGGCGAACAATTGCTGGCCAGAACTGCATCCGCGAGATCTAGAACTCCGTCACCAACTGGTCGTCAAGCCAGAGAACAAACTAAAGGTATGTTTCTTTTTTGCATTCAGTTATTTAAATACCATTTATTACTAAATTTAAGTCCCCATTCCCTTAGCTATATAGCGAAAAACTATAATTGTTTTATTATGAATCATTAGAACGATAAGATGTCGAAAGAAGAATTTATCACCAGAAGGAAACAGGCTCGTAGGCTGGTTTTGGAAAGGGGAAGGGGAGGGCGCGGCCACTGGGCTGGTTTTGGAAGTTGGGAGGGAAGGATGCGGCGTTTCAGGGAAAACCTGACGCTAATTTGTAATATTAACTTAACATGTTTATCTAGTTAAGCTTGTTGTTTTTCACTTTCCATTTTATTCTTAAACATGGATTCTGTTTATTTATACTATTTCTTTCCGGTTCAAAATAAAATGTATAAAATAATCTGTTCCTCTAATATCTGGAATAGAAGATTGTCTTCCTAAATTTACTGAAACTGCACCTCAAAAATTTATTTGGAGACCCATGGGTAAGGGGGGAATTGGTTTTGTCTGTTGTTACCTTTAAGCCTACGGTCCTGTGAAAGAATACCAAAGTAATGTCAGATTGAGAATAGCTTCGTACCAGTCTGCATGTGAGGTCCTGTGGAGATGACCGACATCCACTCGACCCTTATGACTTCTTAATTTATTTCAACTTTATTCATCAGAACAAAAAGAAAAGTCAGTCCCAGTCATCACAGCTGGCCTTCCTGAAGGTGTATCCGAGCAGGACTGGGTGTCAATTCTTATAGGTTCACCTATATTTCAGCAAGTTGATGAAATTGAATCGATGCTGCGAAATAGTGTCGGCGAGGGAGGAGTCAGTGGAGCAAAGGGTGGTAAAGCCTACATTGATATCAAAGATGCCCAGTGGATTTGCCAGGGTGACCTAGTACCTGTTGATATAAACGAACTTGGTCCAGCAAACTTTGTGGTTTATCGGTTCGGAGTGTTTGTATCCCAGGTTAGTGTGAAGTCTCTGTACAGTAACTATACTATAAGGACTTCTATCCCAAGTTAAAGGATAGTGAACTTATGCAAATTGCACTTTATGCTTTTAAAAAGGCGCCAACAGACTCATTCTTATCAATGCAGGCACTATTACTCAATAACACCTCTAACGTTAATATCTATAAACAACTCTATTTAATAAGTGATGTTTTGTTATAAATGTATCAAAACTGGTTGTTGATGACGTGTACTCTTGATCCCACAGATGTTACGTGAAGCTATGGATACACCGGAAGTGACGCTTCTACTCGCCTCCAACCTCCCTCCCAATAACTACAACCAAAATGCCTTTAGACACTCTTTCTTTTATGAGCATACGCGTAAGATCCTGTTTGTTCGTCAAGAACGAATGCAGTCGGTGGGTGATTTCTTGGTTGTAATAATGCACTGCTTGGCTCATATCAAGATTGGCGAATTGACAGACGATCAGAATCCACTATTCCTGAGAGAATTTTATAAGGTATATTTGATCATAAATTTTGATGCTGATGATGATGATGATGATGATGATAATAATAATAGCAATAATAATATGACATTTAATTCAGTGCATACAGAAATTGAAAACCTTTATCAATATGCGAGCAATAGCGAAGAAATGGCCCTAAAAGCAGTGGTACAAGAAAACATCCTTAAGAGGAGAGTGGAATTCCCCAGGTTTGTCAATCCTTGGCAGAGAGAGGAAAAGAAAGCTACTCAAACAGCCGCTTCATGAACAGTTCTTCAAAGCTACTGAAGAAAAAAGGGATTTAGAACATTATTAGAGGTGTATGAGGAAAGGTCAGTTAAAGAAGGAAACCGAAAGGTTTAACTTTGGCAGCCCAGGAGCAGGCCTTAAGATTAGCAACATTAAGGCAAAGATTGACAAGCAGGAAGTGTCATCTGGATGCAGGTAATGTGCCCAGAGGTTGGAGACTGTGGCACACATTGTTGCGGAATGTAAAATGTTAGCACAAAAATAGTACCGTTTGTGGAGACACGAAAAAGTTGCGGTCATAATGCATTGGAAGCTATGTGAGAAATTTGAAAGAGGCTCAAGATTGTATTATCATAGGCCGCAGCCCGTGCTGGAGTCGGATTAGGTCAAGCTGTTGTGGGATTTTTCACTCCAGACAGACCAGCAATTGGAGCACAATACGCCAGACATTGTAGTGTTTGAAAAGCAATCAAGAACATGTTTGATTGTAGACATAGCCTGCCCATTTGACACAAGGGTTGTAACTTAGCAGTTAGAGAAAGTTGACATTTACAGTGATCTAAGCAACAAATTAGACGCCTCTTGAATGGCGGAATGTACCCTGGGTACAGTGCCGGAAGGCCTTAGAAGATATCTGAATGCTCTCGGACTATCATCTTCATATGATCTACTGGAGAAAGCTTGTTTACTTGGAATAGCTAGAATTCTGAGAAGAGTTCTTGGATGAGTATTAAGGGATAAAACATTTGACAGTTAGTGGCAATATGAACACCTAGATTACGGGAAGTGATTTGATGTTCATGTATTTCCAGTATCAAATTATGAGTACCGTGTATTCCGAAAATAATAATAATGATAATAATTGTTAAAATAATATGAATATATTAAGATTTTATTATGATTATTTGCAATTTTCTAAACCAATGAAATATTATCATAGTGTTTAAAGTAAACTTTGTTTCCGGAGTAAAAATACCTTTTTATCATTTCTATTAACTTTCACTAATCAGCGGTTTTCATTCTGTAGGCCATGCGTATTGTATGTCAGGACATGTTCTTTGCCCGCTCACGACAAACCGGTGAAGTAGCACGTGGTCAAAGTACCAACCAACTAAATCCGCTTCACGTGGCGTTCAGAAATACTTGCACTTTAGGGGACAAAGTGAATGTTGTCGGGGACCTGGTGAATGTCAAAGTATCAGGACCGATGGACACGGAATTCTCACTTCAGGTTTTGATTTTAATGTTTGTTTTGATCCTGTTTGTAATATTTTGTAGTTGTGTTGCACTGGTAACAATGCGTTTTGTAACCTTTGCATATTTCTTTTCAGTGTTTGATAGGAACGGTTTTCCCCATGTAATTCATTTTCTTTATATACATGTATATGTGTATGCATGTGTATACGATTTTTTTTTCTCTTGGTTTAAGATTATTTTTATACTGTTTTCGTATTTAGCTTTCCGTGTACGTGTGTGTGTGTGTGTGTGTGTGTTTATAGGATTTGTACAAAGATTTTTACAAAATAGTTAACAATGCCGCTTTAGCGATATTTTTATTATGATATCAATGTCTGCCTTGATCTAGGGTGGGCCATCCTATACAAGCCTTTATGGTTTTTTGATGGTTCTCCCAGCTGCAATATTCTATAGATGTAGTTATTGTAATAAGTATATTTTTGTATTGTAAGTGGCAAAATAGATAAACAAACAAACAAACAATATTCTATATTTAAAACATAGATTACGTGTTACCATGTCGTGTGCAATTCCACATTTTATTTACGTTTCGTTTGTTATGCACTGGCTATTTTTATGTACATTTTTTATCCGTTTAGGCCTAGTGTTTACACGTAAATGCCAAAAACAATGAATTTAGCTGGTTATTTTCAAAAACGACAGCTATGCGTTTACGTGAAAACCGTCGAAAATGATCTATAAACAATAAGCAATTATGTGGAAATGCTGATATTTTTATCGGGATGAAAATTTAGCCGTCTCCGTGGTAATGCTTCCGTAACTTCAGTTTTGGTTGAGGCTGTAATGATTCGTTCATTTTTTAAACCCAGATTTAACTCTCCTCTGCCTTATGTATTTTGTAATATAAATGAAACTATAAAACATGGTTTAATCATCGTATTAATAGTATGAGTTAATGATCCTTCTTCCTATCAAACTCTTCCATAACTATTTAACTAGATAAATAAGATGGTTTAGCCATGACATTAAATCATAAAATGTTTTAATGTTTAATAATTCTCAAAACTATGATTGTGTGTTAATTCCTCTTGTGGTGTTTACAGGGTATAACTGCCAGACTAGCGCGTAAGAACGCTTTCCTAACACGTGCAAGATTGAAAGAATACCTTGCTTCTGGCCATGCGCCGTCAGAGACCAAAGAGGAGTACGCAATGATTCGACTGAAGGAGCTGCGAGGACAGAAATCAGCACAGAAATCAGCTGGCGTTGAAGAGCGGTAAGACAATTATCATCAATCATTGTAATTGCCTTTTTATCTTTGCCCTCATCAACTTCTCTAACATCATCGTTATCATCGCCATTTTAGGAAACTGTAACGATTGTGATTAGGTTGGGAATTCTATTAAGAAGAGTGTGTTGAGAGATTACTGAGAAGAAACGTATTAGTTTTTCCTAATTATTAGTAGCTTGAATAATTACCACAATGTTTTTATTGCTAGTTTGAGCGCCATTTTAAATTTTCGTTGCGGTTATGTAAGCACGTTGAGTAATTGCGAAAGAAAAGCCTCGAGAGCAATTTTACGCTTCCACGATAAAAGATTTTTTAGGCTTCTCGTTCGCAACTACTTAACGCGCTCAAATTAGCAATAAATCGCGTTACAACTCACTTGGTCCCTAAATGTTTGTAAAAAATAATCCCCGTCTACACGACCAATTTTTCTCTTTGAAAAAAATATATTTTGAACTCAAATCTACGGACCTTAGTCACTCAACCGTTCTCTAGTTGCTTGCGCGTGAGATAGATTGCACTTTCCACGTGCTGTGATTGGTTCATCAAACACCGCATATCCTGCACTATTTACCTTAGTCACTCAACCATTCTCTAGTTGATTGCGCGTGAGATAGATTGCCGAAGACAGGTTGTGAAATTTGTCGTTGGTAAGATTTTAATAAAGAATTTTTAAAATGAATTGTTTAAAAAAGTACTAATAGTCAGCTACTTTAATATTAAAACGAGATCCACCTTAGCGATAGTCACCTGGGCCCAGTTGTTATAAAGCGGGTTAAACTTTACCCTGGGTTAAGCAAAAATTCAAACAGGAATTTCTTCTTTAAGAAAAGGTAAATGGTTATTTTTCAATACTGTTTGGATTTTTCAAGGAAAAGTCTTGTTAATCCCAAAATTATAGCTCAAATCTTTCCTTGTAAGATTAAGAACAAGATCGTAGTTTAAACATTTAACCCTGGGTTAGTACTAATCGGCTTTTGAACAACTGGGCCCTGGGGGATAAAATATATAATAAACAACATATACACATATTATATATAACATATTTATATGTTATGATACAATTTACTGAAGTGTCTGTTGTTCTTAATAAAGGAGAAAGAACCGCACTGCGAGTGTACGAAATGGGTTTCGAACTCCAAAGGAACTCCTACAGTATCAAATAAACGAAATTCAGAGTCGAACTGATTCGTTGAACAGCGAGCTGGCTGAGTTGATGAAGAGCGAGTCAGACCTTGACGCATGTGTAGAGGCACTTGAGCAAGACGAAAGTGTTTCAGATGACCGACTTCAAAGCTTGAAGGAGCAGCTGCGTGGAACTCGTCTACAGAAACAGAACACTCTCAAGAGAATACAAAGTCTGGAAGATGAGGTTAAGAGAAAGAGGAAAGAGATGAGCGCAACTCAAAGTTGATCTATAAAGGAGAGATTTTTAACAAGAGCACGTGGCGTCCATGATACTATATTCTAAATTGAAGACAATCGAGATTAATTTGAAATATATGCTAAATAGAGGTGAATCGACAAACTAGAATTTTTACCACAAACTATAAATTACTTTATTTTTTTAGGATAGTTTTTCAGATTATAGAATTTTAATGATTTTGCACTGAATCTAATATATAATAATCAGGATTATTATTTATTTCAGCACTTGTTATATTTATTGAAGTTAATTTAGCTCCAAGTTGTAGCCATTACTGCTCCTCGATTCTTGGTGGAAAATAATAAATCAAAATGTTGATTTCTATCAAATAAACACAAGATTAGAAGAAAAACGCAAAATGTAAATATTTGTTTCGACACAATATTGTTAATGATTTTATTATCCTTGTTATATTTTTGGACTGGCACAGCTTGTGAGATATTTTTTATTGCTTGCAGTGAACTCGTGGGAAGTCGTTTTTATCAGCTTTATTTTGAAATGCAATGTAAAATTACGTAGAACTGTTTACGTACAAATAAAATGATACTACCTGTTATTAATGGCGGTGTTAAAACGTCTTTAATCAATCATGGGTTGTTCTAGTTGGGTGTTGTTCCTGTACTTGTTGCTAAATTACAAGTTTTCAAAAGAATTTTTTCTGGTTGAAAGCGCAGAGTTTGTCCTCTATTTAAACACAGAAAATGAGATTCGACAGCTGATTGATAGCAAAGAATATTAACGCGTACAACTGATTACTTTCTTTGATCAATCGCCATTTCCCTGTTTCTTTCAGGACACCAAGTAGATTTATTTCTCAACACCGGCATCTGGGAAAAGTCCTCATTGACTTCATCTTTGCAGTAGAAATACTCTCGCAGCCTTATTCTCCTAATGTAATCTTTTATATCCATTCTGACATTATAAACATCAATCCATTCCGGAGTTGGACAAAACTTAAGTCCCTTCGATAAAAGTGATATCTGTGCTTCCGTGAGATGTCTGTTAGACAAGTTTACAACAATTCGATTCCCAGTTTGCAGCCCTGCACCCGTGTCTAAGCCACTCCGTCTCACTGGCGGTCTACTATTACCTTCACTTATTTCAGAAAACAGCTAGCTGTCGACGCCTCGCCGAACGTTCTAATTTCATGGCTCACTAGTGCATCTCGTATGCTATCCCCTTCCTTCGCTCCTTGTATTACACTGTCTAAATTACTGTTTACTTCTCTTAAATCCACTAATAAGAGTGGACAGTCTACTGGCAAAGGATTCACACCAGCTAAATTTTCCTCTGAGCTCAAATGTTCCATCTCTACTCCACTATTCTCGTCCCGTCCCAAATCTCTCTTACTCATTTGTTGTTTAATTCCAGATATACAATTTTCAGTTAATTCAAATGAAGGTCCACTCTCTTCTTGTTCCCTGTCATTTACATCATCCTCCCTAAGACTCCAATAACCCACGCCGGAATTTTCCCTTGTTCCAATCCTCTCATTTTTGCCTCGTAAGTCACTCAATTTATTCCTTCTCTCTAAAAGAGTATCATTCAACTTTTCACAAATTACAGATATCTTCCGTACCATCTTATCCACTGTCACCTCACCATAGCGATCCCTAATAAAACGTCCCATCTCCGAAATCTCTTCCGCTAATCTTCGCTCAACGTTCTCCGTTTCTCGCAGCAATACATCTTGCAATTTCTTTGACGCGTCCGTTAAAATAGATCCCCAATCCTCTCCAAAGCATTCTGAAACAATTTCAATGTTGGCCTTTTTCTTTAGTCGAAGTCCCTTCGCTACCATGTTTTCTTCTTTACAAATGTTCAAAAACCGTTTGTGGTGTTCATAGTTCAAACGTCTCTTACTCAAATTTAGCAACTTGAAAAAATAGTATGATTCCATCCTCTCCATTGATGCAGAAAATTAACAGCTTCTCACAAACATCTTTAACAAACCATAAATCTTCATAAAAAATATAAGTTATCACAAATGAAGACAAACAAACGATTGGTTTTTACACACCTATA
>JAOBRB020271887.1:0-21161 GCA_027575285.2 Zoanthus pulchellus | reverse complement strand
AACATGTCAAGATTAAAAACTATATTCGTATATGTGAGAGTTGTTTTATCAATTGTGCTACTACGCTGTTATGGTAATCTTTGTGTAACTTGAACAATAAATGCTGAGTTACTACCGTTTTCTTTGGAAAAGTAATTTACTAAATGTTTGGTTCCTTTTCCTACATAAATGTCTTCTACTGCCTTTTTAATACACGATTTTGAAATTTTTTTATAAACTAGATTTTTTTTCCGTGTAACTTTTTTCTAAAGAAAATGTAATATAAGCTTCTTTGATTGTCATTAACCCAATCATAGGATTTTGATTACTTAAAAATGCTTCCTTTATATCGAAAATCATGTATTTATTTATTTGTAAGATAAACGGTCAATCAATTTCTACTTTTAATATATCTAAATTTTGAATAATATTAAAGAACTCCTTATTTTCAATCACAATTGTTAATTAATTTTGTCTATAGTTTCTTTGGATAGTTTCTTCTTTAGTATTTTTGAAAATTCTAATGGAAAACATACTTTAAAAGTGATTTGCTACACCAAACATGGAATAATGTTTTTAAATTGATATAAAACAAAATAATTTTTCTTTTTTACTGTTTTTAAACCTTGATTAAGATTAAAAATAGATGAATTTTCCTTAGAGTTTTCATTATATTCATCATCATCAGTAAAGTCAAATAGACAATGTTTTTTACTTTGTACTTTTTGTTCTTCTTTGAATTTGCGTTTAAAAATTATTTTTTTAATACAGATTGACTTACATTCTGGTCGTTGTTCTTCAACTTTATCGTCTTCACTAACTTCTGAATCGTCATTTCTCACTTTTTGTTGTTTTTTAAATTGTTTTTACTATTATTATCACTAATTATATATTGTTGTTCTTTAATTGCATCTCCTCTCTGTTCTTTGTTGTATTCTAAATCATTGACATCATCATTGTTTTCATTTCGCTCTCTCTTCCTAGTATTATTAGTCAAAATTACTAATATCATTTAGACAAATTCTAGTTCCTCCCTGTTCTTTATTGTATTCTGAATCATTTATATCATTATCCTCATCATCACTTTCAACTCCATTTTTCTCCCTCTCTCCTTCATATTTTGAATCTTCTTCAATTCCACCTCTTTAATTTTCTTTATTGCATTCTCAACAATTTCATTCTCTCCCTCTTCTTCCCTGTATTCTGAATTATTAATCACTTCTTGTCTTTATTTCTCTCTCTATTTTATTATTATATTAAAATTTAAAAGTACTGTCATCATCATTAATCATGTATTCTTCACTTTTTTCTGAATCAGTGATTATTCCTCTCTCTTCTTCATCGTCATCGTCCATTTCGTTTTCTTCATTTTCATTATCATCATGTTCTAAGTTATCAATATTATTTCCAATTATATTTTGTTCTTCTTGAATTTTTTCATCTTCTTCATCGTCATATTCTAAATTACCAAGATTATTTTCTTCTTCAATCATATATTGTTTTTCATTTTCTTTATAATCTTCTAAATCGGTCAGATCACTCTCTTCAATCAAATTGTTTTCATCTTCTTCAACTCTATATTTCTGGTCTTCTTCATTGCATTCTGAGTTATTATTACTCTCGCCTGCAATATATCCTTTATCCAATTCATTGTTTTTATTGTTTTGAAATAGTTCATTTTCTTCATTATGTATTATTAGTTATTATTAACAAGCCAATTTTCAATTTCTTGATGCTGATAATTTAGAATTTCTATTAGTTCATGAAATATGTCTTGATCTTGGTTTTGGTTTGTTTCTGTGCTATATTCCATTGTAGAGTTCAAGGAAGAGAAAAGAGATAAGGTTGAAGGATAACCTACGAGTGAGGCTTCAGATAGATTTTTGTTTGTTTCAGGGTCATTTGTAGATCTGCAGAAGGATTCATAATTATCATCTGTAAAACTCTCCATCTGAAAAACAAAATATTTCTTATTAGTATAAAGAATAATGATACCTAAGAAATAATATAAATGATTATTCTATAAAAACAACATTTTAAAAAAAATAATAAAATTTACAATATCTTTATGTCACAGAATGTACAAATTAATCAACTTAATATTATACTACATAATATAATGAGTGATTGTGTGGTAGTTTATGATATTTGGTCTCGCAAAACAAAAAAAATACTTTAAATAAAAGTTATCTTGATGATAAAATACCTCTAATTATACAGTTTTTTAAATGAAATAATTGTTAATTATATCAAACTGATTTACTTATAATGCTGATTTTAAGTCTTTTATTACATCTCGAGCCCATTTATTTATTATTGAAAAAGGTAGAGATGTTTTAGGGATTATCATTTATGAAAGTCAAGATGTTTCTGATTTTTATAAAAAAATGTTTTGTGTGGCTAATGATATATTATATATGGTAGATGAAACTTTTTTGTTTCAATGTTCTATTGATAAATTAGTATATTATTTATCGATGGAAAAAAGAAGATAAGACGTTAGCCACTCTTTGGTCCAAAATGTATACTTTTAATAAAAAAAGTTGTACCAAGTGTTTTTATTGTATGTCCTGGAAAACAGGTTTACGGCGCACAAACTACGTCACCATCTTAAATACGTCACACAGGAATGGTCATGGGTTCTAGAGGGCCATGAGTGTCATGAGTATCATGGGTCCCATGTGTTATATACCGGAAGTAAGTTTATTTTAGTTCAGTGACACTAGTACCCACCACACATTCACATAACATGTGATTTGCAAAAAGAGAGTTTTGGGGTTTATGGCGTTTTTGTTTTTGATTATATTTCCCTGTTTCCCCAAATACACGACAAACTTGCGACAAGGATGGCGGCTACTTTTGGCAAGTATGAATCTAGTCCTACTAGCCTCGTTCTTGGGTTAAACTTTCAAAACAATATGTTACTCAAAACGAGGCTAGTAGGACTAATACAAAAAAATATTGAAACCGCCCCATTAATGAACAAGAGTAGTATGTTGGAGAGATTATACCCGGATTTCCGCTCACGCACGTCAATTCGTCATAACCGATCGTTAATTATAGCGTACACGACAACGAGAATGCGTGCACGCGAACGTGAATTGACTTTATCCGAAAAGTGACATTTAGGCTTAAAGAGAAGGGGTGACTTATATAGAGAAAGATGGATCATGAAGAATTGAAGCAAAAATCGAGGCCAGAGTTGGTAGCCATAGCCAAAGAGAAAGGTATCAAATATGCCTTCGCAATACGAAAAGCCAAACTAAGAGACGCTTTGGAACTAACGCAAAAATTCCCAAAGGGGTGGGAGGATCTGAAGATAGACGAGTTTTATGAGTGGTTGGATAGGCTTGAAGGTTTTCCAACTGTGCTTAAACTCGAATTTAAGGATTTGATGGATCATATCCAACTTATAGCAAAGCGAAAACTTCCGTTAAAATGCCAACATGGTGTAAATAAGTATACTTGTAGGGCTCGTGGAGGATCTCTAATCTGCCCTCACAACAAACGTATAGACAGCTGTAGACATTGTCGTCCTAGTACTTTTTGTAAGCATAATCGAGTGAAGTATCGTTGTAAATTCTGTGGTGGGAAAGGAATATGCCCCCACGGTTTACAAAAAGCATTCTGTAAACCATGTGGAGGGTCTCAAATATGTATTCACGGTAAACAAAAAGCTCAATGCAAAGAGTGTCGGTAGGTAGTGCCTACCCATGTCTAGAGTCTTCGTAACGCGATTCACGTTATGAAGTATTCAAAATCTTAACGCAGTAGTTTGAACGAACACACACGATAATTCACCAACTTGGAAAAAAAGTGGAAAGATTAATTAATTATTTGGGAATATTAGCAGAAATCGACAATAAAACAGTTGAGTGCGCAATATGCTTGAACCCCATCGAGATTGAAGAGAACGCTGATCTCGAGTGTGGTCATGTATTCCACATTGAATGTGTTAGGAGATTTCGCAACCCAAAATGCCCCTATTGTCGAGCCCCTTTGAATTGTAAGAAGCTTAGTCGTGAAGAGTTTCTTACAATATGGGAAAGATATAGAATCGATCATCCAAACCGAACACAACTTCAAGGTGGAGTGGCTTGGGATGGAGGCGCTTGGGGTGATGTCTTCTATGAAATCGAAGAAGAAGAAGAGAATGAAGCTGAAATTGATGCTTATAATTATTTTTTAAATGCATTTTTAAGATCAGACCGACGTGTCAGGACGCGCTCTGAAGCAGCGGTTATTTTTGAAATGTTGAGAGCTAAAGTCGAGGTGTATGGTTTGTCGAATGTGCTTGATGATCTGGTGTTGTACTTTGAAGAAGAAGGTTCTCACACCGTTTTGAATTTTTTATTGAGAGAAACTTTTCGTACACGTGCACCCATTAGAACCCCTGATTTGAGAGCCTTTCTTCGAGAACAAATCGCTCCCTATATAGATATTGAGTTTCATGAAGCGAATTTTGGTAACTTTTCTGATTACTTAGAAAATAGGAGCAGAGACGAAGTTATTGTAGAGTTAATACGTCAAGGATTCAGACATTGTGATGGTTTAGAGGTCATTTTTAGGGCGTACGAACATTTTAATCAAGATAACAACTAGATCCAACGATGATGTACTTTCATAACTTAAATCGAGTTATGAAAATTCACTCAAGCTCTACCCCCTTTTTCGGAATAGAAACCAAGCTGCCACTGCAGTAACCAACATCAATACGATCAGATTGAGCTCGTGTTTCGTCGTACCCAGAGATGGCTGCTCATCCACCCTCTTGTATACCGGGCTCTTGGGAAGAGGATGCTTCTCTCTACGAACAACATCCTCCGCATGCGGCAATATAACCTTACTCCTACCAAGGTTGTGTTTGATCCCAACGTGCTTGATCACCATGTTGATATCAGGGTTGACACCCAATTTCATTGTATGACTCGCACGTTTAAGTTCGTTGTTGTAACCGACAACGCTCTCCGTATTAATCACCATTCTCGAGGGCATCAACCAAGTATTCGGTGATACTGCCAAATCCAACTTCACTTTCGCCTCTTCTACAGCAAGCTGGAACCTTTGGACGGATTTACTGATGTCCGTCTGTTTGATCGCATCTTCGAACAACACCAGGAATTCATCCCTGACTTCTTGAGCGCTTCCACTATCCCCAACGATACTACTTCGAACATTAAGCTGTGCACCTAAAATGCAGTACACAAAAGCCTCGATGGATTGATTGATCCTACCTAACCCTGCAGCTGTAAGTCCGTAGGATGCATTACTTACGAAATGTTCGTACTTGGTATCCGATTCTGTATTGTAAATGTACTGAATTAGATTACCATCAGCAGCTCTTCCACCCTCGTCACTAAACTTGAAGTGTCCAGGGTAAAGATAACCAGTCTTGCGATACCCTCTGATCCAGATGTACACTAACCCCAACCCATGATTCCCCCCATTCTTGAATCGGAAGTCAGTTTTAGGGTGGATACCAAATTCATCGCATAACCTATGGTAGGACGGTACGTCATATTTAGCCTCTTCCTTCTCAAATACGGAATCACCAGGTAACGCAGTCGCACTCTGAATTCCACCAAGTTGGAATAAGATTCGCCTCACAGTGAAGTACACGTGGAACCATAGAAAGGATCTAACCTGTGCTGGTAAAGATAACTCACTGTCCGTCTGATCGATATCAACTGCTCCTGCAAGTTTCTCTTCAAACAGCAATCTGGAGCTGATGCCGCACCCAGTTGTAGCGCACCAAACCGCAAAGTTAAGCTGTTGTGGCCAGTAATGCACGTTAGGGTATCTCAACCACCGATGTGCCTCCGCACCACTATGATGCGTAAGCTTGAGATAATCGCTATCGAAGACGTCTCTGAAACTTATTTTGAAATGATCGCTAGGCGTCACAAATATCGTTTGATTTGTCAGCTTATCGCCCAAACCATAGGATTCTGGTTTTTCACTGAACGGAATCGCCGGCGAGAAGAGTTTAGGTGTCGTGTTTAGTGTCAGAGCCAACGGGAAACCTGACGACATCCCAAGCTCCCTCTTCATTTCATCAGAGAAGTAGAGACTCGGCTTGATTTGAAGGGTGTAATCATCAAATACTGCAGTCAAGCCACCATCACTACCGTGGAACATAACGTTTGGCCTTCCCATGAAGGTCTGTTCCGTGAATTTGGATAGATTCGCATTTGGAAATCTCAGCTTGAACCTCTGCAGCAAATTCATCTTATTATCAGTTGCTGATAATAAGATTATATCTTTAACTCACCACCTATCCTTCCTGGAAGATGCATTGAAGTTCCAACCATTCGACGTCCGTTGAAACGAGAAGATCACCGTACAGGCGCGGTTAGTTCCTTTAGGATTTCTGCGCGAACATCCTTTTTGATCTGAGACATATCCATCCTTTTTTCAGTTTCCACTCGATGCTTTCGTCGGATGGATTGCTTAAGGTTTTCGAATTTCTGCACCTCTCCCAAAACTAGAGAAAACTCTTGATCACTAATCTCGTTATCCTTCATCGCCTTCGATACCAAGTCACGGATAGTGTTTGCCTTTGCTTTCGCAAGGGAAACTGTCTGCTCGTGTTTACTCACTTTATTTGAGAGTCGTTTTGATGCAAAGGCGCACCCCACCGATACTGCACCACAGAGTCCTCCTACTGCTCCTAAAGGTATACCAACCACTGCACCGAAACCAGTAAGAGATGTTGTCAAACCACTGCCGGACAGAATAACCGACAGCACCCCGGAACCGACACTCGTTTTGGTGAAGATACCTCTCACCCTGTTATACTTCTTCCTGACATTCTCGTAATGCTTCAACTGCTTCTCGATCTCCTTCAACGCATCACACGATTTTTGAAGCCTGAAAGCAGAAGGGGTTTGACCAGAACCACTTTCAGGCAATTGCGGGTAAATGTCGTTGTATCCAGCCATTATATGAACTAGAACGAAAGCTTTAACTGAATTTGGATAGGTTCATCGATCAATCTAAGCGCACTCCCATCTTCATCGTAAATCGTCACTGTGAAGTGGTAGATTGGATTCTTCATCATCCAGACTCTCAAACGGGGGTACTTTTGAGGTGGAACGACTGCCAACAAATCTGAAGGTTTAATCTTGATAGATTCGTTAGTCACAACCTCATTTTCGTACGAGGAATGTAATCCGACGAGGTTGCAGTACACCTTGATTGTCTTTTTGGGTATATGTTTCATGGGGTAATTCTTACCTGGATCTATCTGTTCAGAAACACCAAGCGAATCAACCAACCCTTTCGTAAGTCGGAGAGGTACAGTATTATTCGAACGTAGATAATTTCCCTGTGCAGTCTTTACAATGACCAGCTTGGAGCTTTCAGAACCTTTTTGTAGCGCTTTCTGGAGTGCTGCAAGTGAGTAAGACCCCGGTCCAATAGTTGTCACTGCAGCACCATTTTCTCCATTCTGAACGTTTATCTTGTAAACACCCTGTGTTACATTGAAGGTCATCCACTCACTAGGCATGTGACACTCTAGGAGTTTAATGAACCGTGCAGGACTCGTGATAGGCGGCTCCAGATAAACCCTCGTTTCTGGAGTCATCATCGTGATTGAGAACGTCGTCATTGCTTTTTGAAGTTACCCCCTCTTGTTTTTAACTTGTTCTACAAAGAAGAGTACAACAGCCATGATGAGTAGCCATGCATTCTTCCCTAGGAAGCTTATAACCTGCCCTGCAGTCTTGAAGATGAAACTAGCGATAGCACCAACCATCCCAGGTAGAATCTCCCCTATCTTCTTCCCTAACCCCTTCAAAGCGTTTCCAACGCCCCTCGCAATTGTACCCAACCCTTTTGCAAGATTGGATACAATGGTGCCAATGACAACCCCTACAGCAGTCACTACTGCAACAACTGTGAAGCCGTGCTCCTTGAAAATAGCCTTGATCCTGTCTCGCAAGGACATTCTCTGAACTATCCTATCTCTCTCATTTTCGATACGCTGAGTACCTTCATCATGTTCTTCTATTTGACGTTCAATTCTTTCCCTTGAGCTTGGACCTGCTTTGTCTAGTTCCGATACTAATTCCTTTCTCTTTTCCGCGCGTCTGGATAGTTCCTCATTCATTTCTTTGGCTACTTCATCAGCTGGAGGCCCAAGAAGGTCTTTTAATGTCTTGTTCAGTTTAGGGTTTAAATCACCATCAACGTTCACTAAATCTTTATAAACATTATTCTTCCCACTTAGCTTTACCTGGACTTTTTGTGTTGTTTCATTAATCCTGGAAATGATTTTCTGACCTAGTAACTTTACTCTAGGGCATTTTGCTCTGACTTTTTTATCGGCTTCATCTAGTTCACTCTCCTTCTCCGCTAGTAATCTCTGTGACTCAGATACATTTTCAATGAAGGAGGATTCAGCTTGTTTGTGATGAGCAGAGGTATCGTGTACATCATCCGATCCAATTATAGTTGATGACATCGGGAGGTTTTCTTGAGCTACATCCTCATCAGGATTTACCTCATTATCGAAAGGATTTACCGTGTCCGTATCCATTTTCGATTCGATATTTGTAACAAATAACGAATCCTTTTAACATGATACCTCTTACAGAAACCTACTTGCAACGTACCCCAACACCAACATCCCTCCACCGACGTACGCCATTTCACCCATCCTTTGATTACTACTCGGCTTGTAGTAATCGGTGAATTTCGGTTCAGCACCAAGGTGGTAATCATCGTGGTGAGTTTGAGCGTATAATTTGAACGCTTCATCCGTATCTTCCAAATCTCGTTCAGCTTTACCTTTCGCAGCCTGCTGCTGTGAGAACCAGTCGAGAAGTTTCTGCCTCCTCTCGTGGTACGCTTCATAGTCTCTCTGGTACTTTTCGAGGGCTTTATAGTGCCTTTTCCTCTCGGCGTCAGAGTGCGATCCACTGAGGTACTTCGCGAGATATGACCCTCCGACGAATGTTGTGGCATTCAAGAGAGCGCCACCGACCATCATCGCTATTGTAGCCATAATAATCGTTATTGATTATTATGATTTAAGTCTCTAAGATGGTTACATCTCCTTCGGCAATATCTTCTGCTTCTCTAAGTAATCCTTCAGAGCTGTAGCCCCCGACAGAACTGCTACCCATTTCGCGTAGTTCGCAACATTCGACGAGGGGTCACTCAGAAAAGATTCCTTCATGGCCTTTTTCGCAATGTACCCAACTCCTGCACTCAATCCAATTATGACTGCAGAGTCGTTGATTGTTTTCACGAGATTACTTTCCTTAGACATGATGTCTTATTAGTTGATCATAAGTAATCTTTTAAGCTGATTTCACGACATCCCTATTTTTGGTGTGTCCTGATGGGTGCTCTGAGGAGGGATCGGAACGGGTATTTTTGAGGGGGCTGGTTCACGAGAAATTACAGTCGTAACGGGTTGTAAATCGAAATGATCTTCTCTACTCCTCATGTACCTCATGTACAAATCAACCGCTGCAATTCCTACCCCTATTACAGATATTACGGTCGAGAAAGACATCTCTGGAATCCACCCCTGTGATGATGCCTCCTCAGTACTCTCAGGAGATTCCTCCGCTTCAAGCTTCATTTCAGCTTCACGCTTCATTTCCCTTTCATACGCCTCTTTGTGTTTCCTGTTGTATTCCGCCAGCTTCTTGCCTGCAGCAACCTTTTTGGGATCTTTCTCTCTGGGAGCCTTGGTGCTAGGGCTAGGCTCCTTCGTAATCTGTTCAACGTCTGACATGATTACTTGTTTTGTTAAGAAGCAAGTAATACTCTTAAGACGGTTTGTTAGTTCCTCCCAAAAGATTAGTCAAGGGGAATCTCTAGAAAATCTTCCTCCTCAATCACCTCCTCCTCTTCAGAGAGTACCTTATTTGATGGAAGCATACGCCTGCTGCTTAATCTTGATGTATCTAGAGATGGAGTGAAGTTCATCTCTGAAAGCCGAAGTCTCAATGATGCACCATAACTAGCCAGCCCGTGCGACCCCCAAAAGATGCCATCCCAATGTACCACTGGGTGTCCATCGCCTCTTGTGGAAATGTACTTGTAAGGTGACACGAGCTTATCACCAGGACCATAGATCTTGGTGAAACACTTCAAACTCTTACCATTACCCTTGGTTGCAAGCTTGATGTACATCTTCATTGGTTTTGAAGTGTCTTTGAACTTCTTTCCAACCTTATCGATGGCGTTGGGGTGGTCATACAAAGGTTTGACTGCGTACGACCAATCTTCATCAGCCTTGGCAGTTCCATAAGCGCTGTACGTTGGAGCTGGGACTTTGCGGTTAGCTTTACCCTTCACGCTACAGAAACGTTTCATTGCTTTACATGTAATCTCCCACATTTCATCTAGGTTAACTTTCGTAGCCATTTCAGCTTCCAAAGGTTCGTCTACCGTAGATAAAGAAGTTAGAGGGTAAGCAATCTGAAACCCTTCAATGTTCTCTGAGTTTTGCCTTTCCTTGTTCGTCCCAAATGGGTAAGTGGCGGAAACACCCCAGAAGTTCTGTGGGGCCAGTTCTATATAGATAGACTGCCTCTCCCCATTTGGACCTGGTAGGTAAACTTCTGAGGTGGTCCACTCGAAAGTGTTCCCACCCTTGGTGTATGAGTGAGTTACTGGCTCTTCAACCACAACTGCATCCCAGTCAAAGAATTCGTCTTTTAGTTGTACAAAGACTTCAGTAGTTTCCATTTGTGATTTGCTCATTGTATTACTCATTTTGGTTTCTTGTTCTTGCATATCAAGATGTGGAACCTTTTAAGACACTTTATAGTTTGCTTATCCGAATCAGATAAGGAAACGTTACGTTTTTTGTCAGAGTTCTGCAAGAACATTTTGGCCAAGAAGGTTCCCAGTTATACTCTCTCAAGGTCGCGTGGATCACGGTTACCAAGAACTGTGGTGACTACTGTTGAGTGCTTACCCATATCATGATCCTGTCGGTTTTACCTGAGACCAAAAAAAGCCTCAGAGAATATTTTGGTCAGGAATATTCTCCGATAACATTTTTGAAGTCAAAAGTACATGTTGTTTCAGTCTTGTCAATGGGTACTATGCGCTGCACCTCTTAAATGAGCCGTGTCAGGTGCCCCAGAGCTGTACAGCGGTAGTACCGTTGTCTCAGCAAGCTTCGAGAGAACGGTACCCAAGCAAAATTACTACGCAAAATAAATCCCAGAAAGGTTGACCACGTCTTTCTCGAAAATATCTTAAGTAATAATCTCACCAGCTACCGTCTCAGTCCAATCACTGAGACACCCTTTTTCTAGATTTACCAACTCAACTTTCCACTTTTTTCGATGAAGTTTTTCGTTAATGTGTCATGAAGAGGTCTCTAAGGGGCGGCGCTCAGAGACGTCTCAAGATGGCTCTTGATGGTACTAAGAACTCTGCTCAGGATCGCTTAGGTCTACTTGAGAAGGCTCTTGTGTTGTACTGGAAGTCTCCTTTGGGGGTCCTAGTTTGATATGCTTAGCAACCTGGAAGAGACCGCTAGCAAGTGCCACGAACCTTCCACCACGTACCACTAAGAGACCAACGAAGTTTGCTAGCTCCCTCCTTACTAATTCATCACCCTGCAAGTCTTTACTGAGTGACTCAGAATCGTCTATGGGGAGTGCATATGCAATAACTTTCGACGCCGCTTGAAGTGAAGAATCCACTAAACCACCAGTCACTTGTTTACCCATTGTGACCTGATAACGAGTGAAATACTTCTCAACTTCTTTCGGTGATAGTTTCGTGATATCCCCCAAAGTCATCTCAACTCCTAAAAACTCCTTCGTTGTCCCGAGAGATGCGAGAATAGCTAACGATTCACGTTTACCTTCGAGAGCTTCATTTTCTGATCTCTGGGTGGGTGATGGTGTGTCGGGCATATCCACACCCTTCGGGTCTTCCTTCAGATATTCGTCAACGTTAGTCATATCTTTTTCAAAAACGCTGCAGTACTCTCTAACTAGATTTCTTCCAATGAGTGATGAAAAAATATATGCAACTTATCGTAAGATAGCCGAGAATGGCTAACGATTCTCGTTTGGCTATGTTGTATCCATCTTCATATCCATGTTCATATCCCTCTTCATATCCATCTTCATCGTCAAATGAAGATCCTTCTTCATCTTCGTCGGACGTATCCTCGCCCTTCTGCCGTTCATCCAAATAATCATCAATGCCTGACATAGCTTCATTCTTCAAATTACCGAGGGAATCTCTAAGTGGATTTGGAAGGGGTGTCGTAAAGAGAAACACAACCTAGAATACTTCTCCTTTTTGAGTAGTTCAACGAACTTCTTTCGAGTCTCTGCGTCCAAATCATAACCGAAATCTTCGAACAGCATTTTGGTCCCAACTTGCGATGGATTATGGAATGAAACGACGCAAGCGACGTTGTCTCGGAATGGTTTCGCTATGGATGTGAGTTGCTGGGTGAGTACCCACACCGATATTCCGTGATGTCTACCCGAAAAGGCTAGATCGATAAACTTGTTGGAGCGTTTCTTCAGTTCTTTCGATACGGCGCAATCGTCCAAAATGAGTAAGGTGTTGGTACCGGAGAATAACGTGACACAATCGATCAACAACTCGTTAATCTCATCAGCGTTACTCGAATCTGGCGATAACACCAAGAATCGTTTATCTCCCTTGGCGAAACCGTGGTACGTCTTATTCTTCACATAAGTGGGGCAGACAAGTACAATGTATTCGAAAACCTTTCTGAACGGGCCTCGTAACTGATCTGTAAGGTACCTTGTCTTGCCGCAGTTCGTCGGGCCCGTTATGATGCAATGAAACGGGATTTTGTCTCGTAACTCCTGCATTAGATATATTATTCTGAAGCAGAATAATATTTAACCCATATGAGGAGTGCTCATTTTACGATGGAGCGTAAGTTTGAATTGACAATCTCCATACACGCATCAGCCACCACGAAGATGTGGCATGTGATGTTTCCAGATCCTCCAATCTTCCTTTTGATTTCCATCTTGATTCCATCTTGTGTGCTGTCCAACGCTAAACCAGATCCGTGAATTCCACCGCCGTCAGAGCTTTCGGGGTAAGTCCTCAAGTCTACCCATAAGGCGAACTTGTTACCTGTATAGAATTCCCTCTCCGTGACACTCTCGTTGCCGAAGCGTTTCTTCGCAGATTCCCAGAAATCCGTCGGAACCATCCCTTTGGAAAACAGTCTATTTGGTACACCGTGAATGTTGAAGCTGATTGATGTAATGTCTGGATTCACGAACTTTTCAGAGTCTCTCGTTCCCGCCGTGTAAGCCTCTGTGAATAAACACAATACCCCCGTCATGGATTTCCTCGGTACATTGATGTGCTTGTTTATGATGCTGTCGGTCCCTTTGGCTATGATGAAGGTTTCGTGATGGTTGACGTTCTCAAAATAAAACCCCTTTCCAACCCGGTAGGTTGAGAGTGCCTGACTGGCTAAGTAATCGCTTTTGATGGAACAATATTCCATCTCAAGGTTGGTGATCGAGTAACTTGGGGGTTTTACCACATCAGGGTAAACAACGATTTCACTGACTGGTGCGAGGGTAAGCTCGAAGTTCAGATGATGAGGTAACCCCTTTGGATATAAAACTCCATGGTCGTGTAGAATGGGATGATCTAGTGGAATGCAGTACTTAGTGCCGTGAACTTTAGAAAGGGCGACTTCCTTGGCATCGGACGTTACCTTGTCACCTGCATTCGTACGGATCTTCCTCATGTTTTCGGAGGAGATTCCTTGGCGCAGTCTATCGTCTCGCTTTTCAGATGATAGGTACAAATCGTGGTACGTTTGAAAGAGATCATGTCTTTCAGTGTCCTGCAGCGTCTCTCCGCCGAAAAGGACCTTATAATTTGCCACTAGATTTCGACCCACGTTATTGACTACGGTGTTGTTGGCGTGACCCGCGACAGTCAGGTTGAATACAAGATAGACACTTCCAGGTACAATCACCATACCATCGGAGAGTTTAGGGATGTTGATGTACAGCGTTTCTCCAGGGCGTGGAGATGATGGATTTAGTGTAATTCTATTGAGTGTAGCCTCCGCTTTCAACCCGAAAGGTTCCCGCGATTCTCTATTCGGGTTGATTCTTTCCGATATTGCGTGTGCCATAATCAATTAAGGATAGTGGCCGTTATGTTTAAATCAGTTATGTTATCCAAGATATATTACAGCGTCGGTGGGTACTGGAAGGGGTACTCTGCCATTACTAAATTAGCGAAGAAAGCTAATGTTAGTAAAGGTGAAGCGAAGGATTGGCTCGAAAAGCAAGCTCTGTGGCAGATTTACCTTCCACCGCCTGATTACATTCCGAGGCCTCATTGGACTGTGGATAAACCCAATCAGCTTCACCAAGCTGATCTGCTGTTTTTGCCTCGTGATAAGGTAGGGAAGAAAATCTACAGCTACGCCCTGGTTGTTGTTGATGTTGCTTCTCGATACAAAGATGCTGAACCTCTAAACTCTAAAAAGAGCGACGAGGTGGCGAGAGGCTTCAGAAAAATATACTCTAGAAAGCTTAAGTGGCCGCAGAAACTGATGGTTGATCCCGGTAAAGAATTCTTTGGATCTGTGGCAAACTTGATGAAGATTAAAGGAGTTGTTATCCAGCGAGGTGAAAAAGGGAATCATCGTGCGCAGGCTTTCGTCGAAAGAGCAAATAGAACACTGGCGGAGAAGTTATTCATCCATCAATACGCCCAGGAGATTCTTATGAATCCTGAAAATCCTCGCTTTCGCTCTAGAGTCTGGGTGAAGCGTTTGCCTGGTGTGTTGAAATCATTGAATAGTGAGCCGATTCGCGTCACAGGCAAAGAACCTGTGGAGGCGGTTCAGTTGGATGAAGTTGATATCGCGTCTCGAAGGTATAAACGAGTTGTTGGCCTTGACGAAGTTCGGCTGCTGCTTGGGGTACGAGTTAGATATCTCTTAGCGCCCGGCGAGGACGAAGGTGGTGAACGCAGACGAGCGACGGATCCTATCTGGAGTTTGAAGGTTTACGATATATCGCACTCTACAGTTTCACCCGATCAACCTGTGATGTATTTCCTTGAGGATGGCCCGAGGAAATCGTTCGTTCGCGAAGAGCTTCAAGTCGTACCCAATGATACGGAGCCTCCACCTACTCTTGTTTTGAAATGATTGGATTTTTTCTGATTGTTACATTTTAGACAGCAAAGAACGCAGTTACTCTTGATATGTCCGATGGTGTTATCCAACCTCTCGATCGTCGCCAGATCATCTTGGTAATCAACGTATTGAAGCTTCACTCTGCAATCTTCATAGAAACATTCTAGATAATCTTCAGTCAAACCTTGCAGAAAACACTTATCTATAAAACGATCTGCATCATATCTGTCGTATTGTCTGTCACTTTGTCTACAGTTAAGGATCCATTTTCTGATTGTTGTCTTTTTTGGACCTGAACAAGTTTTACACTGTGGCTTTTGTTTCTTATGTTCGCACATATCTGTTCTGCCACATTCACGACACCGTCCCTTTTGTCTTCCATGTTCGCATAGTCCCGATCCACTACCACATTCACGACACATTGATTTTTGTCTTCCGTGTTCGCATTTATGCTTGTTCATCCACCGTAAAGCAGCTTCACGGCATTTGATGCACGTCTTCAACTCACGTCCAGCCTTCAGAAAATCGCTGGGGTATCGATAGCATTTGCACTTTCTGCATTTCTTGTCTCGTGATTCATCCATGTTCTACTATAATAATTCTTATTCTTTAAGTATTTTTGAAACCAGTAATTGCTCAGTATAGAGGCTCTGTGTGTATTCCATCCTCCGCCACGATGCGTTTATCGTAGTAGGCGCTCAAACCGAGCTTGTTTTGATGATAAGTCACGATGCGGTTATTGTGGACTCTGAACCCGGTATTTTCGGCCTCATCTTTCTTCCCTTCCAAAGCTTCGTAGTATCTATCCCACGACATATCATTCTGTCGTTTTGAAACGCCTTTGCAACTAAACTTCGTTTTCTTTGCTGCGTCTTCGGCGAAATAACACTTCGGTGTTAAAGCAATCATTCGCGTCCCTGTAAATTCACACTTGAATAATCCTGGGGTTCGATCGTGGTACTTCGAGGTGGACAGGAACTCAGCTTTACCTCCTTCGAGATACTCCTCCTTGAGTTCTGGTTTGATGATATTGTCCAGGTTCTCATCCGACACAGCCATGTACAGTGAATCGGTGTCCATCTGAATGAGTTCGAAATCACGTCTGTCAACGTATTTGTCGAGGAAGTCGTAGTAGAACTCTAACATTCGAAGTTTGGCAAGTTGGTAAACTGCAATTCCACATTGATATGGACGTTTGATCTCCACCTGCCTCTTCCGTTCCTTCAATTCGTACGTCCCGTTGATGACTTCCAGATCTTCGAAGAATGGGCTTCTGAAGGATTTGTCAACTTCCTTCTCATCTTGAGTGTATCTTGTTTTCTTGTGCTGCTCAACATTCTCGATCATCTTACCGTAGAACGAGTTACCCTTCAGCTTGTAAGTATCCCCTAGCTGCTTCAAGGCTGGGTTAGAATCCCCATTTCTTCTGGCGGAACTGACCTCCTCTGGAAACCATTCGAAAGGTCTACCGGCTGTATATTCCAACGTCTTATGTACGGCAGTCACCACCAAGCCATGCTTGAGATGCCACTTCAATACTGGGGTGTAAACCAAGATCTTCTCCGCCTTAGTCACTCCGAGAAGCTTCTTCGTGCCCTTTAGTTGCGTCCTACCCGTAGCCATTTGATACGCCTTCATATGTTCAGGGATGAGTTCGTCAGGGATTTCGGCTACAACGAATAACGGTGAGAACTCGCTGAATTTCTTCTTGAGCCGTTCAGGTACATGGATGTCCACTTGAGCGTAACCGAAGAATCGATCGGTGATAACTTTTAGACAAAGACTTCGCACAACCTTCGAGTTCTTGGGATCTTTAATCTCGGTGTACTGCTCCTTACCGCATGACATTTGTTGACCGGAGCAGTACAAATAGAGACTGTTTGCATCAAATCCAACAACAGCCTTACACGTTTTTGGATTTGGATACTTATGAGGACGGATTTTCGATTTGTCCTTCTCGGCATAACGAGTAAACACAATACTCGGTCCTCCAACCATCCCCGTTTTCAGGAGTTCATAAGCCTTATTTTTGGGGCACAAGGTGCACTCCTTCCTAGTCTTGGTGCAGTCTTTACACGGGGTTTTGTGACACGTCTCTGAACATTTGTGAGTGCACGGCTGACCTGGAGCGTAGAGGTCTGGGTCTCCCTTCTTCTTCAACTTCAGCGCCTTGTTCAAGACGTAATTCATTGATATCCCTGGGATGGAGACTGCGTCCTTCAGCATATCAATTCCATCTGGGTAGTATTGCTTCCTGGTTTTCTCCACAGCCTCTATGAACGGAACAACGTCGGCCAAGTTATATTCTCGAAGCCAATCTATCATACTGATGCAACCTCTCTTCTCGAATTCGATCTTAAAGTCATTGTATTCTTGCGGAGTCACTGTGCTTTTCTGTTGTAGGCTGGAATAGAAGGCTTCATACGGCACGGGGCCTACGTGAGAAAGTTTCTCGTACTTGTCCAGCCATTCATAAGGGAAGACGAGTTTCTGAACTTCACAGTTGTTCGCTTTGCACCATCTATCGTACGATAATCCTGGAGCTAGGTAGGACATCACATCCAGGAATTTGAAATGCCCTGTGGTGAGAAACATGTAGTTACTCTCTTTCTTCGCGACAAAAATCTCCCCAGCCTGCTCAGTCATGTGCTTGACAAAGTACTCCTTGATCATGTTCATGTCGTACTTGCCCGAATTGAAACCTAGAACTGGAACCTGTTCGCACCACATCTTATATTGTGAAAGTACGTTCTGCGGAATAGAATCTGTTTCGGGGAGCGTGCACTCTCTTGCAACCTGTTCGACGATAGCTTCGCGGCGCTGTTGTAAATCCATAATGAAGTCTTTGATGAGCTCTTCTGGGTTTGCATTTACGAGAAAGGAAGGTCTTTTTGATAAGTTATCGTTGATAGCCACACTAACAGGAATATGCTCGTTATTAAACGTTAGATCGTTCGTCATCTTCCTTGAAAGTTTCTGGAGCAACGCCTCGAAATCGTAGACGATGAAATATGGGTACGGGGTAAACCTCTTTTCGAGTGATTTGTTACTCAGTTCCGTTTCTGCGACTTCGCACTCCCAAACAGATTCGACTTTGTAGCCAAAGCTTTTTATCCTATCTTCCATGTCAAGAGTGTTGTAGAATCTCTCTTCGTCGTCGCTCGAACAGGGACATCCGTGCCATTTACACCCGTAGAATTGAAAGACAGTCTTAGACTTTGGTTCGTACCCGTCCACCAAAATCTCCTGTTTACCGATCTTCACGCACCTCTCACCTCCATGTCCACAGAGAGCGTGATGGATGTGTTTTCCTAGACGCATAGACTTCTCTTCGATCCATCGACAACCCTTTCGACTAAACTGGGTGTTGCCCCCGTAAAAGATCTTCTCTGAGCTGCTCATGATGGGTTTGAACTTCTTCCCGTTGCAGATTAATTGAGTCTTTCCTCCCGAACATCTATTCTCAGTAACGTGCCTGTTATAATTAGCGTGTATGGTGAATCGTTGCTCGCATGATGAACATTCCCAGTGACCTGTCAGAATCTTTATATCCTTGATATAAAAGCAATGACCCTCGTAAAGACCGATGTCTACGCAGGGCAGGCTCTTTCTGAACTGGTCTTTACCGAAGACTAGCTTCCAAACCTTTTGATTTTTCGGCTCGTACAAACGTATGTTAACTCTGAACTTCTTAGCGATACCTTCGAAATCAACCAGTTTCGTTGGTCGTACATCTGCAACCACTAGTTTCTTGTTCTGGTAATAATCACGCGCTAGGGATAACGCCTTTCTGGTGGTATCCTCCGCAGGTCTGGAGATATTATCGCGATAGCCCATGAAAATGGCAAGACATCTCCATACGCAGAGATTGTCCTCCTTATCATCGATTGCATGGATGCATTTCTTTTTACGCAACCAGTCGGGTAGTGGTCCACAGCCCATCAGGGGCTCATTGCTGTGAATGACCTTTACCACGATCTTATCAAACTCAACCCTCCCTTGGTAGACGCCTGGGTCGTCAACAAATCTCTGTCGCTGGTAGGTACGCACCGCTCCACACTTCTGAATCTTCCAAATCAAGCCTTCTAGCCTCACACCGTTTGATATAATCTTCTATTGCAGATAGACTGGTAAAAGTACCCTCTCCACGAAGCGTTTTCTCATACACAACGATCTCTCCACCCCCGCGATAAATTCTAGATGTAAAGCCGTAAACAACCCGTGAAAGCATTTCTATGTGTGGTTTCAGATTGTTGAAAATAATGTCCGATACGTCGGTATTCATGTTAGCGTTAACCTCGAAGCGGTTTGGGTTTTGTTGGTATTGATCAGCATCACTTGACTGGTCTCTTTCATCCAACTCTTCTCGCACACTGTCTGATATCGTTACGTCTCTTCTTGGTTGTGGAGGGGTGTTGCCGGTAATTGCAGCCAAATTACTATTGATGAGATTTTGAAGATCTACACCGACAGTCTTGACAGCATCCACCGCTTTGATCGTCTGAACCTTCGCCCAATTAAACGCTCTTTTCGTTGTTTCAGGGATAGCTTTCACTAGCTGATTGCCACTAGCTATGAACCTAGATACAACGTCTTTTCTAGCGGGCGGAGGTTGTTTCTTTTTAGGAGGTTTCTTTCTTCGTGGGGGAACATAATCTAAAGGTCTCACTACAAGTACCGTTGGAGGTCTCCTTGTGTTTTCGGGTGATCCTGTAGTTGTGGGGGATTGAGGACGCTTCTTACGCGTTTTTGTTTTCCGCTTTGGTTTGATTCCAAACTCTTTTCGAAGCTTTTCCGAGTTTGCATACATTTCTGCCATATCCTCCTCGAATGCTTTATTCAAAATATCAATGAGTTTGGCTTTACTAATTCGAGTATAACCTTTGATACCTCGCCTTCTGGCGATGGCTCTGAGCTCTTTCACTGTGGCTTCGGACATTTCTACTCTTACTACGCGCATCTCTCTAAAGTTTCTTATGTCACTTTTCGGATAAAGTCAATTCACGTTCGCGTGCACGCATTCTCGTTGTCGTGTACGCTATAATTAACGATCGGTTATGACGAATTGACGTGCGTGAGCGGAAATCCGGGTATAATCTCTCCAACATACTACTACAAGGTCTATTGTCCCAGCCTGACTTCATTCTTCATAGCGTTTGTATTACTATGTTAGCTCTCATTACGAATGGAGCAACAAATAGGATACTCAATTGAAAAAAATGTACGTCATGTAGTTTTCTTCTTATTTACAAATTCCATAACCTTCTCGAAATCTGACGACAAGAACTTATCCTTTTCTCCATCCCATTTAAGGTGGTCCACTAACTTCGAAAAACTGAATTTCGGTGAAATATGCCAAAAAACAATTTCATAATTTTTAGTAAGTTTGATCTATTTATTTTTATAAATTATAGGAAGTTTTTCAATTGCGGCAACCATTTAGGAGAAAATTGCCGAATTCCAATGGTAATCTTCATTTTTTCCCATAGTAACCGCCTTAGCAACCATTGTTTACATCAGAAAATTATTTTATTTCGCCGTTTAACTTTTTAAGTATCTTCCTAACGATACCCCCCTCAGAAGCTTAGATTCTTTCTGCACTAAACAACCACTGACCCGATTCGTATTTAAACTTTAATTGCAATTTTCTCATTTCTCCAAAATCGCATATTTATAAATTTTGCAAACATTATAACTCAAGTTGTATTTAACCAAATCCTATCAAATTTTCAAAAGTGTTAGAAAAAAACTTTGTCTTGGGAATAAACCTAAGATCAATTTGTTATGTTGCATGAATTTGTATATTTATTAGAATTTGCATAAATTTCATATCCTATTTTCACAACTTTGTTAGATTTTTCATTAGAACTTAATATTGTTGGAAAAAAGTTAGAGTTTTTTAGGTTTGCCCCCAAGAGGGTTTACTCAGAAACAGAATAAAGCAATTTCCACAGATCTACATGCTTTGGTTAGCTTGCTAGAGTGTTTACAAATGAGGCACCTTTTTTCACTGTGGGGGGCCATT
>JAOBRB020271777.1:0-11393 GCA_027575285.2 Zoanthus pulchellus | reverse complement strand
TCTCGGATGATCTTAAAAAATTCCATAAGTTCACAAATTTTTATTTTTGTGACGTCACACTTTACCACTCTATTCAAACCCCTTTTAATTAAAAATCTTAAATACTGTTACAATTATAATAGATAACAGTTTTTTTTGAAAAATGAATTTTTTAATGCAATTTTAGTATATTTTCTGCTTTCAATTTCACAAGGTGGTAAGTATAAAGCTGCTCTTATGTTGAAGTAGGTAGGTTCAGTTGATATCTGCTGCTGTAGCTCGCATTACTGAAGGTGTACACTGTGCCTTTCTTTTTCAGATGGAGCTTGTCTCAGCTTCTCGCAAATTGCTTTTGCCAACAATGGGCATATTTTTGCAAGTTTGTCTGGGTTACCAGATTTTGAGCTGACTATTTGGTATGAAAATATTGTTGTAATTCATGTACTAGTAAGAGTTGTATAAAATTTATGTATTTACAACAGGTCATTAATGAGAACAATCCGCACTTATGGTCAGGAATTATGGGTGTTCCTTTCTGGAAAACGTTTTTAAGGCTTTAAAATATCTTATCATCAACATCTTTATCAACAACTACAAAAATGTTCAATACCTTTTATTATTAATTTCTGAAATAAAATAAATTGATTAAATACTCTGATAATTGCTTAATTATACCCACAGTTTGCAAAATCACTATTCAAGGCGAGAGCACAAATTATCTCCAACTAACTGAAAAAGATAGCAAAAATTAATATGGAAATTAAGTATTATAATTATATTACATAACTTCTGTAACTGTATAGATTAACAAATAAATAAGCATTAGATAATTTTTTGTTTGATTTATATCTATTTTAGAGTTTTGTGGAAGTTGATCGATATAAATGTAAGTTGTAAAAGAGAAAACTAACTATAGCCGCGGTAAACTAGTTTGAGCTGTGTCGGTGTTTCTAAAGAGACAATTTAGTAATTAATACAGTAAATACATAAATTATACACCGTATAAAAGAAAGAATACTTATTGACGTTTTGAACGTTAATTTAGTCGTTCGTTGGAGTAAAGGAAAGAGAAAGAAAAAATTGTGAGTTTATAAAAGCAGAGAGAAGAGAAAATAGCCAATAGAAACACGGTAGCCTTGGAAATTGAAAACAACCAACAATGAGAAAAAACATAAAAATAAATAAATTAGAAAAAAGTTAAGTGTTCATTCACCCCATAGGGATTAACTGTACCCAATTGGTGAATGAGTTGCATCTCTCTGGTTTTGCGGCAATCGTTGTCGCCGCTAACCAAAGATAAACTAAAAATAATAAAATCCGAAAGAGAGTGGTTAATTTAAATTAAGGAATTAAAGTGACATGAAACTGGTTTAGTTGAATCGTTGTTGCGAACATAAAAATTTTCGTGGATACGATCACCTAAATGGTAGCCAGTTTCACCGATGTATAAAAGTTTACAGTGAGAACATTTGATGCAGTAAACAAAGTTAGAAGTAAAACAACCAAACTGATCAGTATGGTTAAGGGATGATTTGGGACCAGTGATGTGAGTGTAAGAAACAACGTAATAATAATAATAATAATAATAATAATAATAATAATAAATAAATAATAATAATACAATTTATATAGCGCTTATACGGTTAAGTGCTAAGTGCTTAACAATAAAATAACGTAGGGACAATTAAGTAGAACAAATAGGACGAGAACAACAAAATGTGCCAGGTTCTTTAACAGAGTGAAAAGTGCCTTTAACTAAGAAGAGTGAAGATTTCGATCATGCTTGAAAGAGAGTTGGCATTCATTGAAAATATTAGAACTGTTAGAATCGGATTCTAGCAAGGAAAAGTTACGATTAATAATAGGCTTAATATGATTGTTAAAAGGATGATAAGTAAGGGTAAAGGGAATGCAATTATTAGAAGTACAAGTATTAGGAGCCATAGCGGTAGCGCGATCAATAGTAGAGACTTTTCGGATGGCTTTATCAATAACATGGGCCAAGTAGTTATGGGTAAGAAAAAAAGAGCGCATCTTGCATTGAGCATTTGTTAGAAAAATCAACATCATTGATCACTACACAAGTGGCGGAGATGAAGAAACTGCGAAAATGGAATTTTGTTTAAAGTATATGCTTAGGATGAGGGTCTGAAGAATAATAAATGGTGTCTGTTTCCAGAATACTAAATAAGAGATTTTTAATATTAATCCTAAACTGATTTTGTTTAGTACCGGTACTAGGTTCTTTAGAGATAATATGTACTGGAAAACAGCATCATCATCATTGTCATCTACATCCCCATTATCATCAGTGCATCATTATCCTCATTCTCATCGCATCATCATCATCATTATCACCATTATCATCATCACCATCGTTGCCATCATCACCACAATCATCATTATCGTCATCATCATCACCATTATCACTGTCATCATTATCCTCATAATTATCACCATTATCATCCATCTCACTTAATCCATGTCTTCCTTTTTATCCAAACCAATACTTTTGAGCAGCTGTCCTCCATTTTCATCTTCCATAGTTTACATCCATTAGCCTCTACCTCCTCTCTCATACTCCCTACTACATTCATTGTCCCTACCCTCACCTCAAGCCTCTATTATTGGGCTTCTCGTCCTTGCACAGTGCTTGTGCGTCCCAGGTTCAGGGACTGCACCTTTCTGTTTGTGGTAAGTAAGTGCAGCGCCCACACAAAAATATTTGAATGTTTTATTTAGTTAAGATGGCATTGTGTTTGTTCAGGAACTGGACTGAAGAGACGAAACTGGTCTCAGTGAATACGCAGAGAGAATCGTGTGCTAGCCTTAGCTTCAACCCTATAAACTGGAGACAGTTGTGCTGTCTTGGAGATGAAAAGCTGACATTGTGGAACATTGAACAACTAAACCAGAAATACCATTTAGTGTCAAAGTAAGTGAAATCGTTTTTTGAAAATCATTCGGCGTTAATTCCAGAAAATATATTACTGTCTGTTAAATTATCTATAGCTATCCAGTGCTCCAAGCTGAGATGTTACTTAAATGTAAATTACCTTTTGATAACCATGCACACTTTTTAGAAAGGTCAATACAAATTTGGTTGTCAAATTTTTTTCAAAAATTAACCATCCTTGTTTTGTTAACCTGTGATCGTTATAGTTTGGAATTCAAAAAAGTGAGGTCAGCAAATTTGCGACTGTTCTGACAGTTTTGCTCTCGCATGATTGAATCTATTTAAGAGCTGTGATGAGTCAATATGAAGGAGCAAAAACAAGAGTCAGAGTTCAGCAAGAGTTGTCTGAGGAGTTTCAGGTGAAAGTTGGTGTGCACCAGGAATTCGTGCTGTTGTTATTGGTTTTTGCCATTGTGGTTGATGTGGTTACGGAGAGTATGAGAAGTGTTTCAATGAGTGAGATGTTTTTTGCAGATGCCTTACTTTTGATGAGCGAAACCGAACGATGGAGGGATTGAGGGAAGAGTTCTGAAAATGGAAGGAGGCATACAAGAGTAAGGTGCAGAAGGTGAATTAACTAAGTAAGATAGATCCATGTGGCATTTGTGGGAAGCGAGTAATGGCAAATTCAGTGTTGTGTGTGAAATGTGGTAAATGGATACATGGTAGATGTGCTAAAGTAAAGAGTGTGACCCAAAAGTTGGGGAGAGGTTTTGTCTGTTGGAGAAAAAAAAAGCTAATGGATTAGTGCAACTGGTGGAGGAGTTGTGTGAAGAGGTGGAAACTGAAAAGTTTCTTTTATTTAGGGGATAGAGTGAATGTAAGTGGTGGTTGTAAGGCAGCTGTGACAGCAAGGGCAAAAATTGGGTGGGTAAAGTTCAAGGATTGTGGAGTGTTGCTGAATTCAAAAAGGTTCTTGCTGAAGATGAAAGGAATGATTTATTGGAATTGTGTAAGATCAGCGATGTTATGTGGGAATGAGACATGGTGTTTGAGGAAAAATGAGATAGAAAATTTGAGAAGGACTGAAAGAGCAATGGTGAGAGCCATGTGTGGTGCAAAACTAATGGAGAAAAATAAGACAGGAGACCTAATGAAGATAATGGGATTGAAGGAAATAGTGCTGCAGATGGCAAAAGCAAATGGTGTGAGATGGTATGGGCATGTGTTAAGGAGGGATGATGGACATGTTTTGAGAAAAGGATTGGAGTTTGAAGTGAAGGGAAAGAGAAAGTGAGGGCGACCGAGAAGACATGAAAAATGCAAGTGGAGAAGGAGGATGCAATGAATCGAGTGAGATGGAGAGTGGGAATTGGAGAGATTGCTGGCAGAGTGCCAGAGTAATTCCGGGTACCCCCGTCTACGGGATAAACCGAGATCAAAATTGGATTGATGATGCCATGGCAACCAAACAATCGCATCTTGGAGCACTGTTATTAGCAGGGAGTATGCCCGTTTTAGTTGCTTCAAAGTAGCTAACTGTACCAATATGTACACATGTAGCAGCCTAAATCTACATTGTCCCAAAAACTTGGATTTACATGTATATTCTAATTTGGGGACAATGATCCCAATCTTCATAGGATCAGTTTTGACCTTCAAAGTCCGAGGCAAAATCATGTTTTTTTTGCAGGTTTGTGGTGTTTTGAGAGTAGTTACTAAAATTGGTTTCCTTTATTCATTTTTTATTTTTTTCAAAATGTTCAATCATTTTATCTTAGTATGGAGGTCATAAAAGTTGAAGTGTAAGTTTAAAACTTTGGCTGAAGGCTGTACATGTTCACTTGAATAGCCCATCGTTTCAGGACCTTTGCACAATCAATGAGACTTACTAGAAACTCGATAAATTAAATGTCATAAGGTTTTTGTCATATTTTAATTTATTGTTTTATTTTCGCTCTGTATTGCCGAGACTTCGCACCTTTAGTTACTTTACGGGTATTTTTTGACTGTTTTTCCTTCAAAAGGTTTTGAATCTTGTCTTTTATGACCATTAGCGTCAGGTGTCATTTTGAAAACAACCTGTATTTGGCGGAAGTGAGTTGAATTGTTCTGAAATGTTGTTCTGCGTGAGCACAGTATCCGTGAGTCGTTTGAATGAGACTCTTAATTGTTAAACCCACCTTTTCAAAAACCTAGCGCAAATGTAGTAGTAAGACTGAAAGACTTAATTTACTGATGAACTTAAAACTTCAAACATGCCACCCCACTTTCCTCCCTCTCCGGGCAGCCTATGGGTATTTAAGGGCAGTCTTCACCCTGAGGGAAGAGGTGGCGGGGGAAAGTTGAAGTTTCGTAACGACCGATTCATATAATTTACATTTTTTCAACAGTGCAATCAAAACTCCATTTACGGATGGTAGTCCAGAATACGGAGAGTTTGAAGATTTAGGGCGATCAATCAGCCGAATGAGTCGGCCTTTTACCAATGAGGGAACATTTAACATCACAAAAGCTGCCATTGCTGGTGTTGTTGGTGAAAATGCCAAGGAATTTGTTCCAGGTATTTAGTAGGGGTTACTCCATCTATTGGTATGATAAAGATGCTCATCGGTTTTTTAGCCGTCAAAATTCGGATCTTTATACTTTGTGAGGATCATTTATTTTAAAATTTGCTATGAGGTATTTTCATTGTCGAAACGTTTTGCGCTTTCATTGATATTTTTAGGGTATTTTTTCTTTTCGGGTTGGGGGGAGGGGATTTAGTGATAATTTGGAAAATAAGAAGAGGCTATTTCATAATTAGTTATACAGTACTCTTTAGCTTTATAACATAGACGACACTGTTGATTTTCTACTTCACATTCGGATCAATTCGGACCATAGTCATAGTGTAATTTTAGATAACACTAGCAGCAAACACGCGATACATATATGGTCAGCGGTTCAAGCCTTATCTTATCGAAAGTTGATTCGTCTTTGGTACATTCTATACATGCATTAAGCGGTCTTTTTTCATTAGCTGTACAAACAGATTTTCAAATGCCGAACATAGAATAGTCAGCATTTTCACTATAATAGCACTCACTTTCTATGAGAAATAACTATAGTTGAATGAATTTATTTCGAGGGACAACCCTCATCGTCCGTGTGGTAAAAAACGAATTACAGGTTTTCTCATTAGGTGCGGAAAAGAGTTGACATTGTGTGTAATCGTGGAGGTAAATTGATCGGGACAAAATTGATTTTTCGGGAAATGTTGTGCGGGATCGTGCAATTTTGTAGAAAATAGAATATTTGGCCTCCCACTTCTAACATAAACAAACCTTAAATTCTTATAGAAGTCGTACCTTCCTTTACCATAACATAGTCATACGTGTAACAGGGGCTGATCTAGGAATTTTTTTAGGAGGGGGTGCACCATTAAGAAATGGTATAAATGACTGGTGACCGGACGGAAACAAATTTTAAAAGCGAATAAAATGGCGTGTACACTTTTCGAGCAAGACACAGGATATCAATGAATGGGAAATTTGGCGATGATGCACGCAGAACGTCTACTCTGACCAATAGAAGGGCTAATGTTCCAAACTTCGGTGTTATACTACCATTTTGACGCTGTTCAACACCAATAAACCAATTAGCTTTTTTTTTGCAGATTACCAACTGTATTAGAAAGCCTCCCCCTACACCCACCCCCTAGATCTGCCCTTTTCTACAAATATTCAATTATTGAGCCTCTGATTCTTAATGAATAATTCTTAAATTTCCCGAATCTGTGCCTTGTGGGTCATGTGGTTTTTATCTACTGGATTCTTATGTAAGACCAATATGCATGTGCTTTGCGCTTGTAAAAAACATTTCTGTTGCTTTCAAACAATCGCATGGAAAACCAGCATTGTTTGCAAGCAGTGTTAGGAAAGAATAAAAAATACAACAAACTAGTAAAGCACTCGGAGAGCGCAGCAAATTGTGATCGCAATGTTAACGAAAACTTCAGAATCCAAGATTTCTTGCGGATCACTCTTATAAATTTAATCATTTCTTCCATGTCCCATTTCTGACAACATCTGAAAATTTCATCAAAACCTGTCCATAACTTTTTGAGTTGTGTTGTTAACTAACTTAACCCCGGCCAAAACATAACCTCCTTGGCGAAGGTAATTAATATTAAGAAACTGATTAAAGTTTACATCCGGTAGGTGACAAGAAAGCACGCTGTGATCCTGTCAGCCATTGTTGGTCTGCAGACGGGAAAGTTTACTGTGGCTGTCGGGGGGGCCAACTACTTGTGGTTGATGCTGAGAGTAACCAGGTGGTAGTGCTAAACAACCCGCAGGTGCGACTGCAGACTGACCGTACCCAGTCACTGTCCATGTTGAGGGAAAACACCAAAACATCCATTCCCGAGGGTAAGTGCTCTTGAAACTACATACATGTCTCTGCTGACCCTACATATTGAGCCGCGATCGAATTCTGCTGTTTTGTTACAAAACATCAAATTTTCTGAATTGCTCGGCTAACGGCCTAAAACTCATCTAGTTGATCTACTATGTCCAAATGTTCAAACGATGAGCAGTCGATGCAAAGTCAATTTTACGTTTCAGTTCTCCTTTACGGCCTTAAAATAGTCTCAAGTTTGCTAGAACCTCGTTTTGAGGTCTAAAATGGCAATAAATATTTGTAAGTTCAAAAGTAAAAGAAAGTTAGTTCTACAACCAAATTTTGATATAACATTTTTATTTACTTTCTCCTCGCATGGAGAGCAATTCTAACGGGAGTTTGCGTCTTTCACGTTTTTGAACAAAAATCATCATTGCATTGACTGCACCACACCACTGAATGAGTCGGTTACCGATGAAAATTCTTCTGCTGTTAATCTGTGATAAAGTTTATATAAATATTCTTAAAGGTGTGATCTTGTTTACCATGGAAAGTATATAAAAACATTCGCTGTGCTACATGTTTAGTTATTTTGTAAGTCGCCTTTTAATTTGGCGATCAATGATATCAATTCGGTCTCCATATTTATATTTTAGAAAAAAGGGTTTTCGTTTTTGACCTTGTGATTGTAAGTCTGGAACTCATCTAAAAACAACCTAAAGGCAAAAAGGAGGTCGGCAAATTGGCTACTGCGCTGACAGTTTTGGTCGCCCATTATCTAACCCTTTCTGTCCCAGTTGAAGCCAAAATCTCAGTTTTTTGAACAACCTTAAAACTTGAACTAACCCGAGTTTCTTTTGGATTTCTAGTTTTGCTGTAGATCTAAAAAAGTAGAACTTTTTTCAAAAGTCCGAGGGTGTTTTCAAATTTGTCCTAATTAAGCAGTAACGTCGATTTTCTCGACATCTTTCATGTTTGCGCTAATCGCGCAAAAATCAAATTCAGAAATCACATGTTTTTTTTTTAGGTTTTTGTATTTTTCAGAAACGCAGAGAAAACTCGATTTATTACTTAAATTCAATCAAAGTTCGTAGAATTTGAGAACTTTCATGAACCAATCACATCATGTTTTCCAATGGTGCGCGTGGAGCGGTAATTTTTGTTTGTCTACGTAACAGCACGCTCGTAAAATTGTTGTAATCTTACAGAAAACTAAATATTTCAATTCGATTTCAACATCTCAGGTTGCATTTTTTGTCATTTCTTAAGTAGCAACCTAACGTTTAGAATTTATCTTAACATGATTCAGGTAAAATCTTTTACAATTATTTTGAAATTTGTTTTTATTCGCCTTCTTACATTTTGTAACTTAATTAGCACAAGCCATAAATTATTTAAGGCGTGATAACTCATTGGGGCGGAAATTTATGGTTTGTTTTTGTATTGTTGATCTGGAAATTTTTAGCGTCTTTGTTCGTATGTGGTAGATAATGACTCTATTTTTAAAGTCATAATAGGAAAACTTCGTCGATGTTTCTACAGAAAGAATTCTTAGAAAGAATTCTTTCTGTAGAAACATCGACGAAAGTGAACGCTTCAGTTTCTGTTAACCATTTATCGTCCCGGAAAACAAAAAATTGGTTTTGTTAAGTGTTTTTTGTTGTTTTACCATTTTATTCACACATCTCTATCCTTTTATTTCCTTTTGGTTTTTGCATACTCATCTCATTGTGTCATCTTCATTTGATTTACTATAAAACCACCTCTTTATTTGTTTTACAGCATTCACTCCGACGAAGGACTCCAGTCCGAAACGTCAGCAAAAAATTCATTTCCACCGCGGTGTATAATTTATCTATTTTTAAAACAACTATTTTTAAGGTGTCAACTTTAATCAAGCTGGCCAATTGGCTACTAATTGGCGGACACTATCTTGACCACTCTAAGGGGATGGAAACCGTTCGCATGACAGACATACACACATAATCATAGGTATGTCTACAAGGGTCTTCATTTTCCTCATTCGAGACGACGTGAAAATCTAACCATTCGCAGATTTTATAGCAAGGGAAAACCATCTCCGCCTGAGGTTGAACCCAGCTTTTTTCACGTTAGCCTGGCACCGCCTCACCAACGTGACTAACGAAATGGAGGATGAGAAGCGGCATAATAAACGCATATAGAATTAAACAAGATTAAGTAAATTTTTGGCAGAAAGAGCGCTACAGCTTCCTCCGTTTTCTCTTGGTCCGATGCACTGTATATTGATTAGAATTTGTTCAAGCTCTTGTAACAGCGCCGGTTAGGAGATGTTGTCCGCATTTAGTAGCATCAAGCTTTTGTCCAGCTAGATGACTTGGCACGTAATTTAAGTCTCTTTTATTGTTATTGTTATCATCATTATCATCATCATCATCATCATTATCACTATTATTGTTGTTGTTATTATTATTATTATTATTATTATTACTAGATTGATTGCTGTGTTTTTTTGTTTTACAGTTAACGTCTTTGAAGAATGTTAGTTTTTGTGTTTAAATACGTAAATTACTGATTGATAAAAAAAAAATGGAGTAAACAGTGGGTTACTTTAGAATGCTAAACTAACTATCATCCGTTGTCTTTTTGGTAGATGATGAAAATGAAGTGGATAGTGATCCTTCAACGTTTATGGGACCAGGATCCATTGATTGTCTTGCATTGCACAAGAAGGGACTCTATGTCGGAGGAAGGGTTAGGATAAATCCGCTTCCTTTTTATACCTTAATTGCGGGCTCAAACAGAGCAAGCAATCCTAATCTTGGAGTCTGTTCAAAGTTTACCGGCAACAATCTTTTTCATTTACCCATAATTCCCTGGGTGGGAGTGATCTTTGAAAGGTCCAAACATGTTATTCACGTTATTACTAGGGATTACTGTAAATAGCACTGAGTGGTACATTAAAATCCCAGCACGTGGAAAGTAATTTCAGTTTGGAATTCAGCCCACGGAAAATTTTTTTTTAGAAAAAGTGGGATCCATAACAGGCGAAGGACAAGGTTTATTTCGTGACTCTTCCGCAAAGTAATAGTAAAGCCCACATTTCCTAGCCTTTGGTTAATCCTAGTAATAATTGCCATTACATAATATCTATTTCTTACATTGATAATCGTTATCAACAGGAATACAATCGAATCTTGATTACCCAGAGTTTTTGTTTATCGGGACTTTTTGTTTTCTGGTTCCGTTTTCTCATGAATATTGAGATCTTTTCATCTTGAAAAGTGGGTCGATTGAATCTTTTTAAAAGATCCTTAATTAATACAGCATATATCTTTGGTGAGAAATGCGACAAGAAGTCTTTGATGCAAACAAACATACATCAACATTTTTGTGTTGAGCAAAAAGAGAATATTTTATAAATTCATAAAGACTGCTTAAATTTCATGACTGAAACGTTTTCTTTTTTGTGGTTCACGCGTTTATATACCTTTCTTTACGTTTTTATATCTTTAATATATTTTTTTTGATTATCCATACTTTCAATTATCCGGCCCACAGATATCCAGACTCTAGATTATACGGACTCTCCATTAGCTGGACTCTATATTATACGTACTCTCCATTAGCTGGACTCTATATTATACGGACTCTCCATTAGCTGGACTCTGGATTATCTCAACTCGTGATTATTCAGACTCTTACAAGTTCAGCCAGACTCTACATTATCCTGTCTCTCGATTATCCAGTTTCTCGATTATCCAGACTCTCGATTTTATGGACTCTTGGTTATTCAGACTCTTGGTTATCCAGAGTCTCGATTTTATGGACTCTTGGTTATTCAGACTCTTGATTATCCAGACTCTCGATTTTATGGACTCTTGGTTATTCAGACTCTTGATTATCCAGAGTCTCGATTATCTGGACTCTCGACTATCCATACTATTTACGAAGGTCACAATGGGTCTGGATAATCAAGGTCTGAGTGTATAACGTCGAGTGCATATTGGGATACATCAATTATCATCTTGTATTATTTTTAGGAAGGAATTATAAGACTTTTGGATGTGTTCGGCTCTGAGGTGAAGGTGTTAGAGAAAGTATCAGTAGGTTGTGACATCAGTAATCTCTGCTGGGATCCGAGCTACAAGTCGCT
>JAOBRB020271691.1:0-11393 GCA_027575285.2 Zoanthus pulchellus | reverse complement strand
TCGCCCGCTTTGTCTAGATTAGATAAACTAGGCGATATGTATAGACTCTTGCTATTATAGGAGGAAATTCAAAAAACTCAAACATTCTCAAAACTCAGACTCAAACATTTTATTAATCTGATGATGGCATAAACATGCCAAAATATGTCTTTCAAGAACGCTTAATTTAGTTTAATTGACAGCACTAGTTTTATTATATTTATTTATCCTTTCAAAAATGTTGTTCTATTCCTTAAAGTTTTATCTATTTTTTACCATTTAGACCTCTTGGAATTATATGAAGAAGTAAAAACAATTTTGCCAAAGAAACTCGCGAAAATTATAAGGAAATTTAAATTGACAAGTTTTAGTTAAATTGTTAGCTGAGAGGGCATATCATTGAATTGATGAGGATAGCTTGATAAATTTTTAATTCCGTTTGAAAGCTGGCAATATAGATTGCTGAAACAAATTGTTGAACGACATTTATCAGAAGCAACAGATGTTTGTAAATATGAGTCTGTAACCGTTTTAAGTTTGAAGAGTGTGTATTTTTTAGGAAAACTATCTACAGTTTGGATGGGTTTTTTTTGCAAAAACTCTTAAACTGTGAAATTATAGACATTGTGATTAGCCACAACTTGGTTTCCATCAGTGCGATGTGCGTATTGTTGGTAGGACGGTCCGACAAATTGTAATGCCGGCGGTGTTACATTGTTTGAATCTGCCTGTTGATCCTCTTCTAAGCCTTCGTTATCCACACCTGGATTGACTCCTAGTATTAAGGAAACAAAAGTTATACGATCATTGATTTATTACTATAGGTCTTTTAAGCAACAAAGAATCAAGAAAAACAATTGAGCAATGAGCCCTATTTAGTTTTCATCAATAGTGCACAAGCTAGGGCATTTGAGCCCTTGTGATACTCACTTTGACAAATTAAGTGCAAAGTTCTTAAATCTTACAGAATTTCTTATTCTTTGGCCATTTCAAGTTAAGTAAAAATAACAAACAAACTGCCGTTACTTTCATAGATGAAAATTTTTTACAACATGCGTTATCTCGTTATGCTAATATCCGCAGTTTGTTTGTTATTTTTACTAAAGTTCTTAAAACTTGGAAAATTGACGACTGAAGTTTTCCGAACATTAAAGTATTCATTTTTTCATATTTAATGTGGTATCAAATCAGACATCATTATCCATCTAAAAATGTTTGTTGTCTCTCGATTTGTTTTCAATTTCCATCATTATACCTTTGATGCAAGATGATAAAAAGTTAATTAACATCAGTGTAAGAAAAGGAAGACCAAAAATGTAAACGCACTCCACATTCGTAGTCGTTTTAATCTTGACGTCGCTGCATAAACTACTTACTGTTTAAATACATCTATGCCATAACCTAAATAAATCTAAAATCCTTCCTTGATTTCTCCCGTGTCAGTATCTTTAGAAAGAACATGCATGTATAGCACTTGAATGTATAAGAGTTTTGTTACAAGTCTAAGCAGTTTGGAACTCCATTCCGAGTTCTCTTGTGCCTGTGATTCAAAACAAGTCTAAAATGCAAAAACCCTTTCATATGAAAATGAGTTCTGCATTTAGTTTAGTTTTAAAGCAAATCGAAGACGTTTTCATGAGACTGGATTCGCGCATAAACTCGCATTGAAACAGAGGCACAAAGGAACTCGGAGATTGCCTATTAGCACGTATTGGCGAATTTTATTTGACGTCATTGTTTACATTCATCTTCATTGGAATACAACTTAAGATAGCTAACCAAAAAAGATAAATAAGAATTGAATCTAAACCTCACAAAGCTTGTCCAACTGACAAAGAGATGAAAACTTTAACGCTATTCAAGCATTTTCTAAGAAGGTTATATGGCTGTTCCAAATTCCCCAAAAGAGCTGGATGACAAAACCGATTACGAACCATACATCCTGTAAGATCTCCATTAGATCACTGGAACAGTGTTTAGCATATCTCTCATATTTCAGAAGACGTTTATTTTACAAAACACTCTCGATAAACAATACATAATATATGCTAATGAAGGGGAGAATGTAAAGAAAGATCCGTCTACAGTCTATAGTTCTGAAGGTTTTATTACTTCGTTCGCATGGCACCCTTTATAATTTTTAAGTTCGAAGATTTATTTATCTTTATTCAAGTTATTACTATAATGAAGCCTATTGACAGAGATGATCTTGCAGTGGGAGATTTATAAGAATGTGATTGTACCATAAGTGTTCTAATGTAATATGGGACTACATACCGTACGCAGGGTTCCACATTGTGCTGTCACTTACAATGTTTGGTCTCGAACTCACTGTATATCTAGAATTATGGGGTATAGTAAAACCATATAATTTAAATACCTTATCGTTGAATAGGTGGAATACCATGCCGTTTAAATTGTCGACTTACCAAATTAAAACTATATCGATTATGCACCTACAGTATTGTATCTCTTAATGTATTACATTGGCTATAAAATTTTAGGTCTTTTCAGTCATCCACCAAGCTTTTCACTCTTTTGCTAATTCGTTCATCCATTTGATTAAATAAATGGAAATGAAGTTCGATTCAAAAGGTATAGGTATATAGCTATACTATTTTTCCATTAAATTATCTTTCTATCTTTTTATCAATCTATCCTTCTATCAATCTATCCTACTATCATTCTATCCTTATACTACTATCAATCTAACCTTATATCAATCTATCCTATTGTCAATCTATCCTACTGTCAATCTGTCCTATCGATCTAACCTTCTACCAATCTATTTTTCAACCAATCAATGAATCAATCTATCCTACTATCAATCTATCCTTATATCGATCAAACTTTCTATCAATCTATATTTTGTATCAATTTATCTTTCTATCAATCAAACTTTCTATCAATCTATTTTTATCAATCTATCCTACTATCAATGTATACTACTATTAATCTAACCGATTATCAATCTCTCCTTCTATCAGTCTTTCCTACTATCAAGCTATACTTCTATCAATCTATACTACTATCAATCTATCCTATCAATTTAACCATCTATCAATCTATCCTACTATCAATCTACCTCACTATCAATCTATCCCTCTATCAATTTATCCTTCTATCGATCTCTCCTACTATCAATCATTCCTACTATCAATCTATCTTTCTATCAATCTATCCTTCTATCAATGTACCCTAACATTAATCAATCCTTCTATCAATTTATCCTTCTATCAATCTCTCCTTCTATCAAACTCTCCTACTATTAATCTTTTCTACTATCAATCTATCCAACTATCAATCTATCCTACGGTCAATCCATCCATCCATCCATCCATCCATCAATCTATCCCTTGATTAATGTATCCATCCATCCTTCTAATCAACTTAAATTCAGCAAACGAAGTTTTGATTTTTCTTACCTATTTTCCTTCTTGCGATGTCTGTGAACTATTATCACAACCGCTGTTATGATCAGAAGTATAGGGACTACTGTTGCGCAAATGATAATAGACAGTTTGATGTTATCTTGATTGCCAGAAGAACTGAGTTTGGGAGATTTGGTCACTGAAATCTTGTGGATAAAAACAAGTAATGAGAAAAAAAGTAAAAAAAAGTAATGTTCTTGTAAATAACAATATAGCTAGAATATTGTGAATTCTAATCTGCAAATAATCTATTTCTGTTTACTTGAAGTGAACCAGCTGTTTGCAGTAGACTTAAGGTTAAGTCATATTGCCTTGGTTCCTAGCTATAATGTTTGTTTGTCTTTGGAAGGTATTTGGCACTAACGTGCATGCGACTGTTATCTATACATCTGATCATTTCGTTTATTTAGATCCAAAGAGTATAAAAAAACCTAAAGGAAGAAAGTGTAATAGAATTGGTTTCAAAATGGTGTTCTAAGCTGCTTTTAAGACAGAATTTTCGCATTTGGTCAAAGGAGTTCTGCTAAAAAGTCTCTAATGCCGGACCATTTCACAAGGAATGCGAAATATTTCTCAGGAAAGTGTCGAAACTAGGGTCTGAAAAAGTTGCTTTCTAGGATAATACCATTGGTAACAAATTAATCATTAAATATTCAGAAATACTTAAAGTAAACAAGTAAACTATGCATTGATATAAACTTATTGCAGACGGTTTCTTTAATATTTATGGTCCGGGAAATCAATCTTAAAAAAATTTAAAAAATATTAAATTTTAAAGTTTGTTTTATTGCATAGTTTTGATGAACAATTACAGTTGATTTGACTCATTAATGATACGAAAGAGTAGCTGGAAGTTTCTCGTTCCTACATATAAATGTTTGTGAAACAATAGAATTTTTCAGCCTGCTCTGCGCACGTGGTTTGTATATAAAGTGTTTCTTCCACATAGTTTACCATATTGTTTGTCTAGACAGATTATAGATTTATTAAAACTTAAACATTTAATAATAATAGTCAATCTTTATTGAGGAAGCCGATTTCACAATATGTGTTTTACAATAGGGTCCTCTAATAAAAATCTAAAAATAATAAAATAATAATAATAATAAAGCATAATATAATATCAACATTAAAATATGGAATACTATACTTCCCTCCAATAACTCTAAATAAAAATTTAAGTGACAGTAATTTAAAAAAAAAACTTAAACCTAAGAAAAAAAAATACAAGGAAATTGTAAAAATTTGTAACACTACTTTGTTAGGCACAATGGAGTACGTTTTGGAAGTGTTGCTTCCATACTTTCTTTGATTTCTTTTTGATAATTTCTTTTTTCTTAGATGTATCCAATTCCATACGTTGAAACCACAATGAGAAAAAGATTTTCTTGATAAATTATTTTTGGAGGTGAATGTGAAAATTTTGAGAAATGGCAGACCGTGCTTTTAAAAGTAATTTAGAGTTTCGATTATTTGATTTTCTTATGGAATTGGTTTTGTAATTATCCATCCTTATTTGAACAAAAATCCAAAGCCGCACTAAGAAAAGTACTGGCAAATTTGGTTTAATACTAAGACACTAATTCGCCTGCCAGAATCCTGTGGTGGATGCTCATTTTGTAAACAAAATGTTTTCAATAGGCCAATGAGTTGATGCACGCTTTCTTCTATAAGAGGGCGGACATGGTTGGCACAGTTGGTAAGATCTCTGCCTTCCAACCACAAGGTCCCGAGTTCGATCCCGGCACTTTGCCGAAATTTGAATCTTTGTGTGGCCTTCTTTTCTGCCTAAGCCAACTCAGCGTTCTATCCTTCCGAGGTAGGTAAATGAGTACCAGCGTCTTCTGGGAGCTAACCTGCGATGGATTAGTGTCCCGTCCAGGGGGAGTCAAAGACTCCCATCCGCTTAACACTACAGAAACCGGAGATAAGCGCCGGCTCCATTGGCGACTGGGCTCGAAAGGATTTAGCTTTCTTCTATAAGAACGAATGAATAAAACAATTAGGCTCACACTACTGGCCGAGACAATTATTTTAAGAACAAAATCAGGCTGAGTATGAAAAAGATAAACTTATGTTTCCTTCTGAAACATTACCAAATCTTATAATTTACGCTCGCCATGTGCACTGTAAAACTTACAAGACTCGTTTTACATGTAGTATATCTATACTATTTTCCCAAATGATACACGTATTCATGTAATATTAATACCAAAAGTTTCTCAGACGATCAGCACTGTTTTTCAATGCCTTATCTTTCTGTTTCGATATTTTTCATTATTTCAAACCGCTCACAATAAATAAGAACAAATTACGAACAAATTGAGGCTGAAACAGGCAAAAAATTAAGAACATCGAGTCTCGGCAATTTTACTGGTTCTTGTAAAATCGTGTATTAATTGCTATTGTTATGTGCACTGCAATGCAAAACGTTTATAATCTCGCATTTACATCTTTAAGTTTCGAATTAAATAATATTATTTTACCTCTTTTTTGTCTGTATCCAACGCTGACTCAATTTCATCTCTTCGTAATTCCTTCGAAGTCCTGACCACAGCTTCGGTTGTCTTCAGTGTTTCTGGAACAATTGTTTCACCTATCGAGTATAATATAGAGGCTATTGCATGGCTTTGAGTGTTCAAAAAATACCTCACAATGACACGAGTGAGCAATTCTGGTTTTATTCCAAAAGCAATTTTCTTTTATTGACACAGAAAAAGATTGAAAAAATAATCAAATTTAAAAATTATGCACATTGAATATAATTTAAAGCTTGCGTTGTAAAATATCATGCGACAGTTACAAAGAACCAAATGCCTAAAATCAACTAAATACATTCAGCAGATTAACCAAAACATGTGAATAATCAATGAAGCTGTGGGAAAAGGTGGGAAAAGTCCCATATCAATGACCCGCGATAATCTGAAAATCGTGCGATTTCAATCCACGTGTTATTGATATAGGTGGCTGATACGCTGTATACTTTACCGATCTACCTTGTAAATATCGAAGTAATGATATTTATATTTCATGATATTTATATAGGAAAAGATAATGATTTCATAACACCTCACTTTAAAGTCAAAAACAAATATCTAGAGAATATTTAGGTAAGTTACATTTCTGATGAAACTTGATAAATGTTAAAACATTTATATAGTAAAAGAGGAGAGTACACCCTTTTGTTGTGCAGCTGATTGAATAACCGTACAAATAGCACCATGGGAGAGTTTAGAACGAATTCAAATATCCCACCGTATTTTGAGCGATATTCGTTCTCCAGAGAACTTGTTTAAACGCGTGTGTCGCGGGTTTTCATTTTTGTTTTTTTCTCCAATAAAAAAAGGATAATAAATCACTATATTTGAGAGACTAGTATGTAATGTTGGTGATATGTTTTTTCGTCCTGTGTATTTTGACTCTTATAAAAATATACTTTATAAGAATGCTGAAACTGAAATTGGCCAATTTTTAGGCTAATATTTGTTAATAATAAAATCTTGCGTGTTTGGAAAATGTATTACCGGTAACATTTGTTGCACAATTTGTACTCTGATGCCAGATGGCAAGGCCATATGTGGCTGGGGTATTAACTTTGATGCCACAATCATTTTAAAAACGAAAATTTAATGTCAGCGATATTCCCGAAATAAAGAATATTTTCAGCCTAAAAATGGTCAAAACAGAACATGCTCAGTTTCTGTCCGATAAACATAATTCTTAGAAAAAGTAAGTGTAAGCTTTAAGGCACGTTTAAACGGATCAAACATGTTGGCCAAACATAATCTGGCTTTGTTGGGCAGTGTTGGACGTTGTTTGATCATTGTTGCATGCTGGAGTGTTCAAACGAATCCAACATTATCCAGCAGTGTTAGATCTCGGTATTATGCCCATGAAGATTCCGTATTTTTGATCACGCTAGCATAAATGCTGGACGATGTTTGATGAAAAGTTTGAACAAAGTCAAATTTCACCCAACATCGTCCAACACCGTCCAACACTATCCAACATGTTTGATTGTGCTGCTTAAACGGGTCAAACATGTTGCGTCCAACAATGTTAGATTATATATGTTTGACCAATATGTTTGATCCTTTTAAACAGGTCTTTATAACATTAACCTTAATAATGAACAACAATTTGTCAAGTAAGGGACAACCTAGTTAAAAGCCACAAAGCCTGTCATTACCGTATATGGGTTTTCTTTACCATCCTGCCACTTCGCAATAATAAGGTTCTTTTACGTAAAAGGAATGTAAAAAAAAGGTAAAGTTCTTGTCTGCCCAGTTAACCTATAGTTGTAAGGTGCCTGTTAACCGTGTGCTTGGGCTCGACCTACACGAGCCCATGACCTTCCGTATACTAGTCGGACGCTCTACCACTCAGCCACAGGAACTCACATGGCGAGCAAGGTTACTATATTGGGTTATCATACACGGATTGTATCGCACAATCACTGAATGACAGTGTATCATTGACGCAATGATCGTATTAACTGCATCGCGCAGTCACATTAATAAAGTCTCTAGTAATTATACAAATAGGACGATCATTATAATAAATAATATATACAAACACATGCGGAAACAAAGAACTCAGAAAAAATCTGAGCTCCAGATGGGAATCGAACCCATGACCTTCCGTATACTAGTCGGAAGCTCTACCACTGAGCCACGGGAACTCAAATGGCGAGCAAGGCCACTATATTGGGTTATCATACACGAATTGTATCGCACAATCACTGAATGACATTAATGTATCATGGACGCAATGATGTGCGATACAATCCGTATATGATAACATCTAATATGTCTTAGGTATAATGTAACAAGCAATCAAACAGTAATGAAATGCAAAAACTAAAATGAAATTTATAGAAATCAGACTACTATAAAGAATTGAAATTTATAATTTATATGTACCTTCATTCCTTGTCGGATTCGTTGATATCGTGGGCAAAGAAACACCAATGGTAGAAATAGTTTTCTCTTTCTTCTCGGGCAAATCACCTAAATTCATTAACATCCAATGCTTTCAATTTAGCTGAAAAAGATTGTGCTCGCAAAATCTTGAAAAGCTGACCATTTTTTACTACAAAAACTTAAGGCTTTATTACATCAATATGTCATGCAAATTTTATTTAATGCTTTTAATTGTAGCTCTTTTTTGGTATTTGGAACTTCAATAATTATTGCGTTCGACGTTAGGAGAGCGCAATCATAACCTTGCGCAGGCGGAAAAAATCTCGATTTTTTTGTTGTTAATCCAAATCGACGCCATTTTGCATTTCTCCGAGGGCGTCTGAGTTCCGTTCCTGAGCAGGCGGAAAAAATCTCGATTTTGTGGTGATCCAAATCGACGCCATCTTGGATTTCTCCGAGAGGGTCTGGGTGTGGGTCGATTCAGCCAATACGGCATGTAAGCTTCCCATGAAATTACAGAACAGTTTATTATTTGACTTCTTGTTTGTGTTTACTGTTTTTACACAGGACTAAGTTCAGTCCCTCTACCACAGTACTAGAAAAATTGCCATCCTATCCAACCTTTAAACTATCGAACGCACTTCTTTAAACTATGATTACTGCTAGTTTAGTATATAATTCAGATTAATTTAATCCTGGACTAAGAAAAAGTTCAGACTAAAATTTTCATGAATAAAGCTTTTTGGTGCCTTCAAAATTCTGGTTAGTTTTACCAAAAAAGAAACATGTTAAATCTGAAATTCCAGCCCAATTAAGGTGAGCCAGGTTATTGCCAGCAATTGTGAGTGGAATCTAAAACCCTGACTTAACTATATGAAGGAAATCACTGTAAGTTTTCATAAACCAATCCACCCACTGTTACATTAAATTGTAGAATATTATATTTGCCTCTAAGAGATAAAAAAACTTACAGCTAAAATTGCCTTGAATTTTTAACAGCAGACACGATTGTTCCCCGTTTGGTTGACATGCAGTAGTAAACGTGAGCCTTAGGAGTCTCCCAGCAAGGTGAGCAGCATCGTTTGCTTTAATTATCTGGTAAAAACAGTAGTAAATATCCTTGTTATATAATTCTTTGTACATTTGTCACATAAATATGAGTGTTTTACTGTAAAATACATTTCATATGAAGCTACAACGGGGATACGAGTGACATTATCTAAATCTTAACTAGCGAAGATATCACTGTCGTCATTCCGTTTTCTCATGTCTTTTTTGTCTCGTTTCTCTATTTTTGAATATACTTATCTGTGTAACTAGCAGCTCTGGTGCAGTTGTTTCCGTTTTTATTAGCAGTTTGCGAAACGTTTTTTGTGATAACAAAATTTACATGACATACTGTTAACCTTTCTAATCTGATTTTTAGTTGTTCTACCAGCATGTTATATCGAAGAGTATAGTTGCATGCTTGAAGTATGAATTCCTTTAGCTATGTTGTTGTTTTTTTTGCTATCCATCAGCTTATATCTTTCTCGGTGAATGAATTTTCTTCTTCACAAGTTCACAACGGCTCAGTGAACACGCCGTGTTGATGTAACTGTAATCATATATACAACGAAAACATATTTTTTGCAAAAAGTATTTTTTTGCAAATTGGACCAAAACAAGCATGTTCCGTATTTGAAATTTTCATACAGTGTGCATTTGATCATAAACTCAAGTTAATCTCAAACTACTCACATTAAGCTTCAAAACACTGATAACTTTAACTATTTTCCAAAACTCCAAGCTTCAACTACTCGTAATCGACATGCAGAAGAGTGGCACGTGCGGTGTCAACTTGAAAACGAGGTTTAGGTACAGAAAGAACCATCGCATATTTAGTACAATGCTCAACCCAAAATTCTATGCGGCCGTAAACAGCATTTAAAAATGAAAATAAATGAAAATTACACGTTGACTTGAAAATATATATAAAATTTATCTTTTCGTCAAAGGAGATAAACTAAATTTGTTTGCGTTACCGTGTAATATCCTCTGTTTATGCTGCGACCTGCGGTTAAGTTGTAGTTACTGTTTTGACCATCACAATGATTAGTGTATGCAGCAACGTAATTGAGTAGCCTTCTATTCGGAACACAGTGTAATCTTCCGATGTCACTAGCAACAAACATACGGTACATACGGCCAGCGGTTCAATGCATTACATATCAAGATTCGATTCAAGGATGTCGCTAGAATTATGGTACTCAGGATACATGTGTTCATGGGTTCTAAGAAGTAAAGGTGCTATGTTTTTTTATACTCCAGAAACACAAGAGAAACTTTTTCATGAAAGTTGATCAAGTGTAATGCCCTAATTATAGAGTATTTCTCTAGTTAATGCAAAGTGCGTTCACTCTAACACTAATTTGCTCTTCTCCCTTTACAGTACCTAACAGTACAAATATCTTAAATAATAAAAATAGAATAATATAAAACACTTTATATCTTTTCAAATTGATTGGTCTATTCATTATCGTCTTAATACGCGTTTTTTTTAATAGTTACGCCACGTGCTTTAGTTATTTCCCCCGCAGGGTAAGGAACAAAACCCGAGGAAGCAACCTAGTAGTCCTCTTGCGTATACAAGTATGGTTTTGAATGGAATAAAACTGCATGTTCTCATAGTAGGCCAAATGATCCCGATTTCAAGACAGTAGGTGCGCATATTCGTATCGGGTAATTTTTTAAGTTTATCGTCAAGATCTTAGCGGTTGAAAGCCTCTTGAAGCAAAAAGAGTTTGAGTAAATAAGGTGGTAAATAGCCTGCTTTGAGTAAATAATTAACTTGGTTTACAGTAATTCATTTGCGTAACCCGACAATAAATCAGTATCGGATTGAAATGCTCGGTAGAAAACTTGATTAATCAGACAAAAATCGCTGTTCCTCGGGGTGGACAGACTCGTTTCCGTAATCCGCAAGACGCACACATCAAAAATTGCAAGTCAGAAAATTAAACTCATGCAGTTTTGACAGACATTAGCCTTGGTTACGCAAAATAATGTGCTAGACTCTACT
>JAOBRB020271504.1:0-11394 GCA_027575285.2 Zoanthus pulchellus | reverse complement strand
TCTGTAGCAAACCATTTTTGAAATATTTTTGTTTCTTAAAAATGTCCCCCCCCCTAAATTTTGAGTCTGGCTACGGCTCTGAGTGTAGCCGTAAAAAGAAACGAAAGTTTTCATTTAATTAAGAACATGCTAAGAACAAACCTGAGGCACTGGGGAATGACCGAACAAACTTTTGGTCTCATCATAAGAGTTATTCAATGAAAGTAATCACACGATCATGACGCGTACTTGTTGTTAGCCTTGAAATTTGTTTTCAAGTAAGCGTCAACTTTGTCCGACAGTCGTTAGTGAATGGAAACACTATATATATGAGCGTTATAAGGGAAATGTTTGAAAACACCATGAAATGAAATTTGTGCCTTCATTTAAATTCGGACAAAAAAAACCCCTGCGACTTAATAATTAAATGTTAGACCGTGTTACTGTGTTGATAACCCTATAAATACGGAAATATAACAAAAAGCCAGATGATATAAAAAAAATATTTATAAACAACTAAAAGTTTACACTACCCAAATATTTGTTAAAAACGGATACAAAACAATTCTACTTCGATCAGCTATATATTGCACAGCCAAATACAAATACGGGGGGTGGGGGGAGTGGGGTGGGGGTTGCTGATGAAATTTCAATTTCTGTCACGTGATTGAATACTGGCCGCTGAGTGGTTTATCAAACGCAACCGTCGGTAACTCCAATGAACCCGTTTTTACTAGAGAGCGTTAAATTAAGACTGCCTGTGACACAGGCTAACAACCAGTTTGTGTTAACCCTGTTAAAACTTTCACATAAAGCGAGGACTGATAATAACCAAAATAGGAATTAAAACAAAACACTTAGTAAACTCTAATCAACAAATTGGGCGATTTTCTTTTTGCGAACATTCAATTAACAGCTGGCATTTTCCCTGTTTTGTCATGCAAAATCTTTGTGATGAAAAAACAATTTAGTCGTGAAATCTCTTGACAATTTCACTGAAAAATACTGGGTTTTTTTCTTTATATATATATATATGTATGTATGTATGTATGTATGTATGTATATATATATATATAACTGCTTTTTACAGCAATAAAGTTTGTGTTTTGAGGATTTGTTAAAGTTGGAAGCGTTCATCTTCTTTTGTCCTGTTGCAAAAATGGAAATTTGCTGCGGAAATGCTGAAATTGCTTTGAATTTCTTTCTTTCAATTTTGTTTTTTTTGTAAAAGAACAAAAACTTATTCAATAGTTTGGTTTCCTTTAGAGTAAACCAGGATATTTTTTATCCATCAAATAATGTTCCGGTTTGTTTTCAAAACAAGGTTTTAGTGATTTTCACCCATTTTTTTTAATGATAATTTCAAACAACTGAAATTGCGCCCTGAAACGTTTCTGGAGGCGAAACTACATTACCAAAAGCGAATGTCTTCGAAAGTAAGAAATTAATTATTAATTATCCCCTTTGAATCAACTCAATAAATTGAATGTTCATTATAGGCAAGAGTTTTACTCAACCTTTCCTGAAAATGATTTCTTTTCTGTAAGTTTCAGTAACAAGAAAGTTTAGCTTCTCTGAATGCAAACACATTAAACTTAAACCAGATTTCAAATCTTACCAAGAATATTCCCTCTCTATATCCTTTTTGTGATTTTTTAAATTTTAGGTGCCTTAAATCAGTAGAAATAACGCCACTTTCTATCAATGTTTTGATTGGGCTATAAAACCTTGCCAGGAAAACATTTGAAAAAACATTTAAAAACATTTGTAGCAATTTACATCTTAGGTAGAAAAGACTGAATTTCATAAAATTTAATTTGTTCTGTTTTTAAAATGTCAATAAAATAGGACATTAATCAGTAGTAAAAACTGTTTTAACAAAGAAACTGATTGCATTTCCAAGACCTCTTTTAATTGTCCGGTGTAGACTAAACAATCCTTATTCAATTGGAATTGCAGTCTTTCATTTAAAAACGTTGAGAAGAAAAACTCATTAAACATTTTCCCGAGTTTACTATACACATAAAAGTTTAGAACTATGAACAATATGCAAATAGCATCATTAAATACAAAGCGTTTCTGTTGACAAGGCCAGAATTTACAGGCAAGCAAACTTCCAATTTCGCTACTTATAAAAGTAAATCAACAAATCAACAAATGCTGTTTAATTCTTGTTTTGTAAAATATTTTCGTAAATCTTTATATTTTTATAGTTCTAATTTGAAAAGGCAAAATCAGTGTTAAACACTTGTGAAATTCATTCATCTACCTTAGATTCGATGTAAAGAAGCTTTGTCATCGGATGTATTTTGAATTTGTTGTACACAGATTGAATGTACAAAAACAACCAAAAAGATATTGTACTGACTTCAAAATTATCTCAGATTGTCAAAATTCAATTCATTTCATAATGAGAATATGTTTAGTCTTGTTAATTCATTGTAAAATCTTAGTTTAAGTTATGTTGATTTTCGTCAAAAAAAACATGTTCACGTGGCGTATTTATACATAGATTTATATGAAGACAGGATAGTTCGCAGACTACATCTCCGGTAAATTTAAGCCATCAAAAAGGCTTTGTTCGAACATCGCTTTTCTCGATTCATTGTTCATGAAAACCTGCAGAATTTTCAATTCCGATCAGATGTTACAATTTACAGGACGCTAAACACAATAAGACCTGCATGACAGACATGAACTAAGGTGACTGAGATATACGTAGCAGATAGATAAAGCAGTGACTGAGAGAATTTTTCGATTTATAACTTTAATCTTTAACTGAATAAATTGAAAGAAATTAAAAAAATAAATGAAATATATGACCTTGATATTCCTCAGTCCGCTTCACAAAACATAGTTTTAGTCGTGGTGGACAGGCACTACGGATTTTTATCAATTGAAAATCAAAACACAAAGATAATTCAAATCAAAGACTTTGTACCTCGACTGCATGTATGTCAATTACTGAATTAGGTAAGTATTAACTCAACTGTGAAAGACTTCACACATGTTTACGGTGGGTTGTTAAGCAAGTTGTCATTTAGTTAATTGAATGGAAACAGATTAAAGGCTAGAGATTTCCTCGACTTCAGCATACGCCGAAAGATCGCAAACTGAAAACAAAGTTTGTGCCCAAAGGTTATAGATTTCTTCTTATTTCAGTATAGAAATCAAGAGATTAGAAAGTTTTATAATGACTCACTGTTGAACATGATAACTGGAAACTTGCTAATTTTTTTTTTAAATCGACCACAACAAATTAGAGTTTTTTGGACCATTCGTTTCTTAAATAGCATATTTAGTGGTAAATGTTTACAACTAACAGCTTCGTTTCTTTCAAGACAAAGGATATCAAGAAATTGAACAATTATGAAACTGATTATTTGTAAATTTGCCACAAAAGCTATACTACTCATTTATTTTTACACTATCTTAAGTTTCGATCGAGAGGTCTCATAGTAATTTTTTGCATCATATCATTTCAGTCATTGTTAACTTATTTTTTTATCAAAAATATTTCATTTCCTCGACAACAGTCGACGGTACAATCAAAACAACAAAACTAAGTTGTTTAAAGGTTCCATGGACCACAATGCGAACTTATCTTGCTTCTTTATCAGTAAAACAAAAATATTATGATGAAAATTATCTGTTCTAGCCAGAAGTAAGAATTACAGCATAACCAATCTTTTCTGAGCAGAACAGCAGATGCCCGACCACGAATTACTCTTTCAAAGAAAAGGTGCAACAAAATTCGCTTCATTGTACAATTGAATCGTGTTTTGAAAATGTCGTCTATCGACGACAGTATAAGCTAAAATAATCTCATGGAGTTAGTGAACACTTCGTGTTTGTTTTGAGTAAACAAATATGGCAACAATTGACGATCGGAGTTTATAATAAATTTATGTATATTTTAGTAAGAACGGATTCAACTTAGTTCTGAAATTACAGATCCGTGGTTTGGTTTGTCGACAATATTTAAGAACTTTTTAACAATCCCTTCTCACTTCACAACTTGCAAATATTAACCTCTGTCAGAACGACGACAAGATTAACTTGGACACAATTTTAGTGTTTTTATATTGAAAGAAGAGCTTTGTATAAGATTCAAAACCTCTGGGCGCGTTTAAGAACTCCATTTGTGTTCGTGTTTCGATTCCTTTGTTTGGATTTTAAAAATACATTTATTTAAGTTTTAAAATCATAGACGTTTATTTTATATTCAAAGCAAGTCTGTCACTTCTAACGGCCCCAATCTTTAAAATTATTTAATGTATGACCAAATTAAACTACTAAATTAATTAGTTCAAAATAGTGTGTCGATCGAACTATAACATATGTTTTTAAAAAACAAGTCATAAGAAATAAGACAAAAGATGCGGAACCCATAATTCATTGTGTTTACTTTCTATCTTTCACCAACACGATGGACAATAACTTGTTCTCCTAAGATCCCGCAGTTATACTGAGCAAATCATCTTCATGAGTCTTTAAAACGGGTCATTTTTTTCTAGAAGAAAAGTATATTTGTCAGTTAAATATTGATATCTTTTTCAAAAAAAGACATATTTAAATGCACGCTTTTTTATACTGCATTCTAAAAACAACTTTACAAGAACAACGAAGCTCAAATTGGTCGAAAATTAAAAACATATTAAAACACTGATGTCAGGTTCAGACTCTATCTATGAATATCTATGAAAATGTTTTAAGTAGAGACTTCACTAAAACTTATGGATTAACTTAGCAACACAAAATGTCTCGCGGTGTTCACATTCATTCTTGATGCACATCGTTTTGCAATGCATTAATTCATAATTGTTTCTATTTAATAATTTTTCATGAATTTTAGCTGCTAGAAATAAGAACATGCAGAATTACTGCATAGTTCTTTTAAATATGTACGTGTAATTTATATATTCTAATTTTTGATATTTGGCCCTGCATTAACTGGACAAATGGAAATTGTTAATCCTAAGTCAACATTTTCAGTTCTACATGCAGATGTACAGAATATTGAATTTCACTGAAATATTGATGTTCACAAGGCAGGCTCTGTAATCTAGTATTCAATATCTCCTTTCCCTCTTCTATTATTGAAAAACATATAACTCGCTCAGAAAAATGAAGCTGAAATGGTACATCACGCGGCAGCAAAAAGTTGAAAATTGCTTTGAGATCGATCTGAATTAACGCTTTGTGAAGAAAAAGACGCAACAGAAATTTGTTTTCGGAACAAAGCCAGCGCGCAGCACACTTTTCTTTGTTGCAGAAACTCATTTCCATAAAAAACACCTGTCAGGAAATGTTTATTCTCATATTTGCATCTTTAAAGTTAGTATGGAAAAATTGCTTTTTGAGACAAAAACTCTTGCAGTTTTGCATTGTCCAAAACTACCTATGTGTCTTTGAATTTCATAGATTATTTAATAGTTAGTTTTACTTATATCGTGTTAGCAAGGCAAAGCGGCGGGAAATGAGAATTAAAAGATTATGGGTAATTCATCCTTTTATTTCACACGCCATAGTCTAATTCAAACTTCGTGTACATTTGAGTTCAGGGTTTAAGGTCGATGGCTTCAGTACAATACGCACTGTAGTGACCAGATCCAAGATCTCCTTTACGCATGGCATGTAAATACATTCGCGCTGTTATTTTTTTTTACCGCTGAAGCTTTGGACGGAAGAACATAAAGCAAAAAGAAAAAGCATTCGTGGTAAAAGTATGATATTGACATAAAATGAATTTTAATCGTTTTAACGCAGACTTGTCGTTTAGGTCCGAGGTACCTGTTGTTTTGTCTGGGTAGATTGAATTTCTAATAACAATTTAGCTCATCTTAGGGAAAATATATTATACTTTGAAAATGGGAAATCCATAAAAAATGACAACGAACCAATAAATGCGCTGCAAATTTCTCTGTTCAGCTAAAATTTGGATGCTCGTGCTCTCCATGCGGCCCTGTGGGGGGTCGACCAAAAGCCTGCTTGTCTCATTGGCTAATCGTTTCATTCTCTTAAAAACAAAAACAATGGTGCCACATGTTATTCCAATGCTACTTAAGGCAAATCCAGTCGTTATTTTGAAAGCCATTTATTCCGCTTATGAACAAGTGACAAAAAGCGATAGTGAAAGACATAAAAGACATCTGGCGAGTACTAAGGACGGACTCACAAGAGCCATCTTTACCACAGCAAGAATCAAATTCCAGCCATTGCTAGCGATTTTTTTCCGCTTTAAAAAGACTGTTGTCTTCCACTTTAGACGGTCAGTCGTGTTGAAACCAAGAGCTTGAACTGAGTTTCTAAGATTCACTTTAACCGTCCTTAAGCCGAGAACTTTCAGCTTAACACGAGTGCCTAACCACGCGTTCACTTTCAAAGAACATTTGACACAATTCTATACCAACAATGGGAGATGAAATGTTGAGTGTATTTTATCGAGGAGACTTACTTGGAACAAACCCAAAACTTGCCGGAAGCAGTCACATAGCCTCCTTGAAACCAATGTGGGATGAAGAGGGTGAATTTAGGCTCTTTCGGGATTATTTTGGACTCATTCATTTGGTTAAGAATAATACAATTTGCGAGAGTCACAAACACAATGAACTTGACAACTTTTACGATTTTCAGTTCAAGCAACGTGCTAGAGGTGACAGTATCGGCTCAGACCGTTCGTTTTCCAGCTGCAGCTCCGTCGATCAGGAGGTGAACTTTGAAAACTTTACCGCTAAAGCTCCGGGATCAAATCTTGCACCGGGTAGTCCGCCCAATAGACCGACAGTCAAGAAAATTGGCAGCGAATCTGACGTTTCTACAAAGAATCGCAAAAACCGTGGCGGAGAAAATAGCTTAAAGGCATCAAAAAACCGAAATGCAAATGTTTGTGTTTTTTGTCGAAATAACGGCGAAAGCAAGAAGGTGTACGCGAGCCATATATTAAAAGATCTACAAGGCAACACAACTTGTCCAATTCTGCGCGCCTACACTTGTCCACTTTGTAAAGCTACTGGCGACCAGTCACACACCATCAAATATTGTCCGAAAAACAAAAACGCGACAAAGCAGCAAACAAAAGTATAAAGTCAAGCCGCTTGAATGGGGAGACGTGGTTGAAGAATTGATAAAAAGGTTATGAATTGAGACAATTTAAGAAATAGGTCTAATGTCCCTCATCCAACAAGCACGTCGTTAATGATTTGAGACAGTTAGAAGGTAACAAATAGATAATTTTGTTCTCGAAAAAATGATGTATTAAGTGATTGAAGACCTCACAAAATTGTACACTGCATTATAATAACTTTTTATAAAATTTTTGTAGAGACCTATTGTTTGAATTCGGCATTAACTAAGTGATCTTTACTTTTGAATTTTTCAATGATAATATTCAAAGTATTACACTTTAATGTTTTTAAAATACTTTAAATTTGCGCTTGGGAAAAATCCAGCGAATATATCAATCAATATAGAAAAAATCAACACGTGCTATTTATGAGGTTTTTGAAGTGAAAATTTAAGTTCATTCCTCTTTGAAAGTGGAATGGTAGTTCCTTTTGATAAATCCAACGGATTATATTTTATTGTATTGTTTATCTACTAAGTATATTTCTAAAAGAAATTAACTTGATATTTCAAATGAAAAATTATTTCATGAAATCATGGAGAATAAGGGAAGTTAAAGTACATTAAATTTGTAAGTCAAAGAAAAAATTATTTGCAGTAAAAAGTTCGCTGCTTTTTTTAAAAAAAACAAATGCAATCCTTAATACTGATGGACGGCAATCTTTAAAGAGGGTGTTACGAATCAATCTAGATATTAGGAAATGCGACAACAACTCTACAACTTCCCTTCTCTTTAAAATCTTATCTTTACATGAAGTGAATTGTTCATTACAAAAACTTTCAAACAATTAAAATAAGAATCTTTGTTCATTAAAAATGTTATATGTATATCTAAAACGAATAGAAATTATTTAAAATTTGACTAATGATGTTATATATTCTTCAATCTTACACAAGTTTTGTGCTTGAAGTGGAAGTAACTACTTATGCAAAATAAAAGCTATTCAAAGTGATATTAACTCCAGTTCATTTCTTGAAATGTCATAATAGTCAAAGCACGCAAGCTTTAAGCTGAAATGTAATTTTACAATATTCTTTATCAGCTTAATGCCTATTGCATTTGAGCTAAACTTTTGGTAAAATGTAAACAATTTCGACAAAGATTACACTTAAGTTTTCAAAACAGGCCACCGTTATCTCCACTGAACGTTTTCCGACAAGGCTGTTTCCGTTAAGGCGAAGAAGTTGGGTATTTAACATGATTTGCATAAGTGGGTCGTTTTTTCTTTTGCATGCACATCACGGAATAAAACTGTTTGAGTCCATCGTACCAAGGACAATAATTTAGTCATTTCATCTCTATCTTTTTAACAAATTTATGGGTGACAAAATCTTTAATATTTTGGAATTACTTTTTTGCGTTAAAAGATAAGAAAAACAACATATCGAAACGTACACATTTAAAGTGCAATAAAACCCAATCCTGACACATTTTATTAGCAATGAGGCTGAATAGAAAGAGCTTATAAAATATTCAATACTTCTCATTTCATTTATACGTTAATTGCATGGCTGTCTTTAAATACAACAATGAAGGCTTAATGCTGCAAGCAAAATTTTACTGCAAAAGAAAAGGCTTTTTATTAATCCAAAGTCTTCAAGTTTATCAGAAAACAGTAAACTATTTCCGTTATGCTTAAATGCAACAAAAGCTAAATTACGTTTTGAATTTAAAGTTAGTCTTTTTCAGCATAATTACACTTTGGCAAAAGGCCTTTAGAAAATCAATGCACAAAAATATTTCGTATTTTAATGCTAATTCGCGAAAAGACATGTCTTGTCTTAAACATTGATACTAGCCTCAATAATTGTTTCTTGTCTCAAAGTGCACTAAACAATAAACAATATCTGAATTTACAAAGTCCATCTTTTAGCTTTCAAAGATGAAAATGGATTTGACTGATTATTTTAATGACAAATGTACAGGTAGTTTTATAATAACAATACCATTTAAATAATCTCACTGGTGTGTAGTTTCACACAGTCAGCAAGAGTAACTGAAAATAAAAAAAATAAGAACAAAAAAATACAAGATTATGAAAAAAATGATTAATTTTAAAAGTTAAAAACTCGCCGTCGCGGGAAAAATTTTAATTCCTAAAGCAGTGAAAAGCTAACTCGACCTAAGCCGAAGGAGGACATTTTTTTGCCAAATTACCGGAACAGTACCGGTAAGTTTCAAACGAAACTTATAACTTTAAATCAGTAAAGTGAAGTAACCGATTGCCCAAAAGTTTGTTTCAAAAGAATATTTGAATCGCTTTTTTTGCAACGCTGTTTAAAACAAACGGGGTGTAAAAAATTTCATTAAGTGGAATATCGCAATAGCGAACAAACAGATGCGTAAAGGATATGTTGCGAATATATAAAAAGAACAAAATCCTTTTCCAAATTATAAAATAGCTTTTATCTACATGAGGATCGATTTCTGTCCAACTTTTGGCAGCATCGGAGATAAATGTCATTCTGTTCTTGTCTGCAGGTGATTTCTCAGAGAAACAGTGAAAAGAATTGAGAACAGAAAAAGCAAGATGGCATTTATGCATTTATGGTAATACGACCCCTGTCGCCGTCAACTTGGCGCCAAGCACAGCATACGCTCTGTTTTTTTTGACAGAATAACATCTATTTCAAATCTATTTGACTATCTTAAAAGTTTTTTTTGAAATTATTTCATCACTCATTAAAAAAATTACCAATGATCTCAACGCTTTTGCGGCGAAAAGATTAACAAAAGTAGTAGCAAAAGTAAACTTCCAAATTTACGATTTGCGAGTGTCGATGCCAACTTAATGAGATATAAACAGCGCAATTTACCATTCCGGACTCCGCTGCGAACAGTTGCTGTCGGCCGCGCGCCTAGCTCTAATTTAATCGCTTCAATAAAAATTGATGTTCGAAATACTACTATTATTGATTTTTATGGACAAAGGTCATACGTGATTCTTGGCAATGAATGCTGAATTTTGTCGTCTTTCTAAAATAAAAAAAAGAAAGTAAGAGCTTAAAGTGAACCGAGACAAACATCTATTTTAAATTTTTATGAAACTGTTATCTCTGATTGCAAAACCATAACTGCTTTGCCGTTAAGTTTTAGTTTGGACCAAAACAAAGTCTTGTTTAAAAAGCGAAAACACTTACTTTTCTCAAACTTCCAGTATTTTGACTGCTTAATCGAAGGAACTATCACAACAACAAAAAAATATTCGTGCCTAAGGGAATAAAACGAACAATCATTATGTGAACTTTTCAAATTCTAATTCAATCATTTTTTGAAAACCTCGTACAACTTTGCGCGGAGGTTGCATTTGAAGCTAAAATATTGTTTGGGGCTTTGTTTCGGCGAAATAAATTTTCATGCATGCTCTTTAGAATTCTTTTAATCATAAACATAACGCTATATTAGAAAACTGAAAAAAATACGTTTGCCGGTCGAGACAAAAGTAACAATATAGAATATATATCTGAGTATAAAAAAAACTGCCAAAGTTTTTTTCCGTTTGATGATGTTTTTTTCAAGTTTTACGAAATTTCTAGATTATATTTGAACTTATTCATGAGTTTCAAATTTTGGTAAAGTACGTGCCTCAGCTGTGTTTTGAGGAACCAATCATAAACAGGGAAAATTGAATCAGCCAAAAATAACACATCCAAGACTACAAGTACTTCACTTACGGCAAAAACAAGGCAATAGCTTATTTTATAACTGCATTTTTACCAGAAGAAAACTAAATTGCTATCGAATTCGAATTCGTGTATTAGAACCACTTCAGTACAATTTTTTCCATACTAGAATATTTCTTCCAAATAATTGTTTAGCTTACCGAAGCTCTATTTTATACAATTCAAAACCAAATTATGTTGAAAAGCAACTGTTTTAAAAACAAAGAAAAATATATGACTTAAATTATACATAATTATTTGCTTTGTAAAGCTGAAATGATTAATATATATAAAAATAAATAGTGTTATATTTTCCAATTCTTGAAGCAACTGATCAATATATTCCCATAAAGAACTAATTAATTTGTTTTAGTAAATGTGTTGTTTCATAAAATCGCTGTTAAGATAAGTGTTTACTCCTTTCCAGTGCAAAGGACTGATGTTTGTTACTACTTCATTCTAACTTTAGAAACCAGTCAAAATTTTAAAAGGAACAGCATTCATTTAGTTTTTCTTGGGGAATAAATCTGTCAAGTGTTCCCAAGTTTTTCGAATATGTGAGCATTCATTTCTCCCAAAATGTAACTATTCATTTTTGAAACCATCTGGAAACTCATTACATTTATA
>JAOBRB020271284.1:0-11146 GCA_027575285.2 Zoanthus pulchellus | reverse complement strand
ACAAATGATTTTATAATCGTTGGTATGTAAGTACAAATGATTTTATAACCGTTGGTATGTAAGTACAAATGATTTTATAATCGTTGGTATGTAAGTACAAATGATTTTATAATCGTTGGTATGTAAGTACAAATGATTTGTTTTTATTGAACAGTTTATTGTACGGTCGGCTTTAACGCAGATATGTAGTTATTGAAATAAAATAATTGCTAAAAATCATTTTTTAATGTTTTAGCTTAAAAAAAAAAGAAAATAATTTTTAAATATTGCGAGAAGCAGCAGCCTTTTATTTGAAATGCCAGAAGGGTAAAACGCTCGTATAAATTAAAACTAGGCAAACTTCCCCAAAATTTGGAAAATTGTAGTCCTTAAAATGCAGTTTTCTGCTCTCTGAGTTGTTATATTTTAATACACTATTAAAATGCAGTTCAACGTAACATCATTCATGACTTTTCTTGATAGTGTAATAATAAAAAGTCAAATTCCTGTTTTCTTCGTTATGATACAGTAACTATATTCACTCTTCAGATAGCCTGTAATATGGCAAAGTGTGCATTAAAAACATCAAACAAAATGTTTCAATTTTTATCTGCAATGAACTAAGCATAGTAAGATTTACAATTTGGATAACATAATTATATATTCTGCAGGGATTGGGAAGGACGTGCACCATGCACAAATAGCCCATAAATTCAAAACATTCAAGACATTCCCTCATAGTCTGTGTATAAATTCGTTACAATCTTTTGCTATAAGATCCAGTTTTTGGATGGTGTGTTTTAATATATATTAGAATTCATCCACAATTTTGTGAATCACTGTCTTCCTTTAACCAATGCCATTCGTCGATAAGCTTGGTCTTTAAAAAGTTCCTTAAATTTTCAATGTAGTGTTGACGTCAGTTACTGAATTATATAGAGTTGCACAGGGTTTATAGTTTTTTATTTGTTTCTGTATATACACTTGTTTAATTTTAATTTTGTTTTTGCAGTAGTTAATATATCTTCATAGTTGGCAGTGGAGTTCCCAATTCCAATTTACTACAAATCATTTTGATTTTCTGTGAGACTGATTTTGAAAGTTCCCATTGAAAGCTTTCCATTCAAGAACATGGGAAAGTGCGAAATTTAAGAGTTTAATGTAATCCGCTTTTTGCTTATGCAAAACAAGAAATAGTATTATGTACTTTGTTGAAAGAAGTATAGGTGCAGTACTGTATGTACATGCTTCCTATGTTTTATGACTAATATTTCCAAAATAACACAAAAATTCATTAAAGGAATAGTTCCGTATTGATCGAGCACGATCTGATACCTGGGTTTGTGGCAAGTAGGCGTCTAGTCTTATGTTACGTATATAGTTGTTCTTTCTTGCGTGTACTAAAAGATCGACTCGTTTCCCCAATGTAGCAACACAAGGAGTCAGAACAAGGAATTTTACACATATCTCTCGGCAACCCAGAATCCCTGCTGAATTTTGGAGAAAGAAATTCTTGTAACAGCATTTTAAAAGGTCTATTAACAACTTGAATATTAGGCTTGCGGAGAAGTCGGGAGAGCGGCTGTGACCATTGATGTAAATTAGAGAAGCAAAACCTTTATGTGATATATTAGGATCTACTAATTTGAAAAACATGCGAAATACAAAATCAGAGTCATAACAATTATATTGTAAAACACGAATAACGTGGGCTAATTCTTGGGTTTCTTTTTGCTGTGCTTGGAAGATTAAGTTGAAGCTACACTAGCTTTATGTTGTTTATCATGATGCGATTGAAAATCTAAGTATCTGTCTATATTAGTGGGTTTTCTGTATACCTCAACGGAGATAGCACCATCTTCACATGAAACTGAAGTGTCTAAAAAACAATTTGGCCATTGAGATTTGAATCAACTGAATTTCAATTTTTATGACACTTCGAAGGGCGCCTTTGCGTATAATTAGATAATTGTCATCAACATATCGCTTCCAAATTTTTTGAGTAAATTTTTGTATACGGATTCTTTTTCCATATGTTTTTACTTGTTAAAGGTTGTAGATTGACAAACGAAAGTTAGTATTTTAAACAATTTTAACCACAGGTTTTTTATGATTGAATACTGCATATAGTTCCACTACTATTAATATTATTATTATTATTATTATTATTACTATTATTATTATTATTATTATTATTATTGTTCATGAACTTTACGAAATTTTACATGCTATTCAGTGACATTGCTTAAAGGGTTAAAAGATGTTTAATGAAACAGCTATATATGCGATGAAATGAGCAGCAACTGAGCAGTACTAAGACTTTAATGATCGCTTGTGGTGACGATACCCCCAAAAAAATCTTGGGACTGCAAAAAAACAGTGACCTTAAATCAGTATAGTAACAGCATATGAAGAAGGGTCGAGAAAGGCTGTACACAGATATTCAGTTTGTCATTAAGAAAGTGGCTGTATACGGTAAGGGCGGCGAAACGCGCGCTGTTCCTTGAACTTGTTTGAAATGGCGTTGTTAGCATGTTAAAATTATTTCTTGTGGTAAAAATATTGTGTTTTACGAAAGTTTCGCAGCTTTCTAATGGCTCAAAGCTCGGTCAATTATTTTTTTTCGAAACATCATTAAGAAAAATTTTGGTAGAACGTACGTGCAGCAAGCTTTATGTGAAGTTGAAGAAATTACGCACCTGGCGGAATGTATAAAGTTTATCAAGTGATTATTAAAATTAAATAAAACCAGGAAAGTGTTAAACTTCTATCATAAAACTTAGATGTTCGCATCTCACTTCTTGGATGTTCAAATTTTTACAGCTGTGGATTAAATAATGAAACTTTTGGAAATACAAAAAAACCCTTGAAAAAACGGAGCACAGATTATTTGTTTATAGAGCTTTTATTAATTTTATGATTGCGGGAAACATATGTTTCCTGCAATGTTTTATCATTAATCTGTTATTATACTTTCTCAAAGTCAAAAAAATGTTTTAATTTTTTCATCACGCAATTTTTTAATTTAATAAATGAGATTCTTTTTGCCAGTCGCCCTATATGTATGTAAGGACACAAAATCATCCTATAGAATTAATGCCTCTAACGAAACAAATCTTGTTCATATTTGTTGTATAAAAGGTATAAGGCTGATCCGCAAGAAATCCAGGATTCTGGATAGATTTCAATTTGTTTTTTGTAGTGCTTATCGTTAGGGCTGCATCCCACATCCACTGGACGCTACGGATAAGATTGCTGGGATCATCTGGCTCGTGTCAGGTAAGTGGTGACATTATTTCAACATGGTTAAAGCATCAGGACTTAAAAAATGAATTTACTCGTTATAAATTCATATTAACACCTCCACCACTGACTTGGAAAACAACCGTCCGATTCCAGTGACTTCGCTTTATCGTTATCGTGCTGATAGTTTCACTCGATCAAAACATCTATCTGCCCAACACTACAATATTTCTAGTTTGATCATCATTAATACTACAAGAGGCAAATTTAACAGCATAACTCCTAATGCCAATGGGACGTCCAACATCGTTCATTCAGTTCTCTTACCTAACATGTTGTCGTTGGCGCCAAAGATCGACAAAATTGCCCATACAATAATTACTTTTGATGCTGATATTGCGCTTTTCACTGAAACGTGGCTGAATGGAACCGTCAGTCCCTGCTGAACCAATTAACATCACTAGCTACCAGCTCTTCAGGCGCGATCGTGAATGATGGCACCAAGGTGGCATATGTTTATACCTAAAATCTCCCATCAAGTGTTCGATCTTTTGCGATTTTGCTAACTCGAATCATGAAGTTCTTTGGGCATATATTACCGCAGGAATTTTCTAACATAATAGTAGGCGTGGTTTATTAACTCCCCGATGACAATGACTTATCAAAAAGGAAATACCATCTGTAATGTCGAGAGTTCTTGGTGGCAAAATACCCTTACCGTGCTTATATTTTGGCCGGAGATCGATCCTTCCCTTTTTCATTCTGCTGTGAAAGCGTTTCATCTTAAGCCTGATGTTGACTTTCCAACAATTAAGGGGCAAAAGAACTCTCGACCAAATATCTACTTTTATCTCTGAATATTTTCCAACCTCTCGCATCCTATTCCCATTCGGTTTGTCCGGCGACCATCGAACCGTTTTTATGGGGTATGGCTTCAGTTGCTGGTTTAGAAACGGAAATAAATAATTTTCATGTTCGCTATTCGTGAGATGAGCTATGATATTATTTAGCTGGAAATTCAGCTCAAAGTTCCAGATATTTTCAATCGCCCAAACGCCTTGTTTTCGTCGTATAACTTGCCTGTACCGCCCTAAGTTTTTTCATTTTTGATCCTATTTATCCAATCCTAAAGAGATTTCCTTCCAAAGGCCATTTGCAAGCAATTAACAAGAGCAAAACCTTGTGGCTGGTGTGTACAATCGAGGTCACCTGATCGATGCTCACCAACTGCAGGCGCGGATTTTTTCCAGTGACAGAAGGTTTGTTATTAACAAAGGTAAATGTTCGAGGTTAAAATCTCCACTCGCACAAAATATGTCAAATGGTAACAAATTTTGAAATGCTAAAGTGTAATTGCAAAAACGTCCCTCAATTATAGAAATACATAGTGAAAGCCTTCACCTAAGTGAAAAAATTTACATGGATGATTTAAAAAGTTGAAAAAATCATTAAAGACAGTAATCTTGACAATGTAACGATGAATATATTTTCGCTGCTATTACTTTCATTTCTAGATTAGAAAACCATAAAAGCTAAAGTTACTTACAAAGTGTTTACTAATTCCTGTCTGAGAAGCTTCAACTTTACAAAATTTCACCTGAAACACAAAAAAATACTTTTTGATTCCAAAGTGATAAAGAGAAAATAACATTCAATTCAAATATAACTTGAACATTTGATCTAGATCAAATTCTTTCCCACTATGGAAATCCTGAAAAATTTGTCTTTTTCCCACGAATTACCAGAAGCCCTGATAAATGGTAAAACCTAAAAATGCCTCAAACATAAGGAACAAAAACAGAGTGGTGGTCGCCAATACCTAAAGATTTGTGCAGAAGGTCTTCCTGTTAGAAGTCTGTGCCTCTTAATAACAGGTCATGGAATTGTTTTTTCAAAATGCTGCAAATTACGTGACCTGTTTCAGGCTCTTTAGCCAGATAATTGTCGAGTGAACAAACAAAATATCTTAAAATACAAATGAGATCCTTATGAACTTAAACAACAAACACAACGGACAACATTACGTTAGATTATGCATGCCTTTATCAAGCGTCCAAACTTTAACCATTCGATTTATCAAAAATGCCGAACATCGTTTCAGATATTACTAACCAAATATATCCTTACGTGTTATCACTGAGGGCTTCTTACAAACAAAATTGAAAAAAGCTTCACCCAACATAAAACTCTACTTTTCTATGCGTCTATAACTTTGGCACAATTAACTATCTCTATGTACTTAATAATTTCTGATATTGGGCAATCACAGATACGGCCTACTTTTTGTGTAACACGCATGCATTTGTTTGAAAATAACTTACGCATTAAACATTAAAACGAGAGTGATAAACGTTTTAAAGTCTTTATGAACTTCCATCTTATTTACAACTTAAAACTTGTTTATATAAGCCATCCATTTGACTAAGGAATGTTTCTGCAAACTCAAAAAACCACGTGGTCGATCGCGCGTCCTTGCTGTCACCTAATCTGATATATTTTTGCTAACTTAAAGGTCTGCACAACTGACTTAAAGAATAGCAAAAACAAAAAAAAACTTTAGAAAGGAACAGAAATTAGATTTCTGAACACGAGAAAGAAGATAAGAGTTGGATTAACAAAATTTTACCAAATAATTACCAGTTTTAAATTGTTTTTAGTTGGAGTGAGAATTAGAATATGGAGTAAGCATTTTGTATTTGGAGTGGGCTTTTCTAATTCAGAGTGAGTTTAAGAATTAGAAGTGCACGTGTGAGCCACCATAGGAATAGGTGCCGAAACTTTAAACAACAATTCTTTCCATCTCTGTTCCTGCCATAATCCGATGTTGAAGAGCAATTGGGTTTGATGTTAGTCACATAGCCTCACATTTACCATTGACATAGACATTTTCCTGCTAATGGATCATTGAAGAGAACAGCAGTTGCTATATTTTATGCACCACAAGTACTCATTCCAAAAGCCTCTGATGTACTACTGAGTGTATTACTGGTAGCTCTGGTATATCATGTATATGGACTGAAAACTGTCTAGCAGTAGTTCAGAGGGTCAAGTACAAACATCCTAGATGAAATTGAAAATTCTTATTTTTTTGTACCATATTTTGTACAGGTAATATAAACATATAACAGAACAAAAAACACAAAATAAATAAATATATATATATATATATAAATACATATAAAAACAAAATATCAGTATATCTAAGCAAAATTTTAGAAAAGCAACATGATCAAGAAAATGCTATAGTTATATATATAACTTATTAAAAAATGACAACAGAAGATATTGAGAAATACAAAGCACAAACGAAAATCACAAACAACAAATATATACAAAAAAGTACAACAACTGAATAGATAATCTAATCCTGTTTGAGAAATTTTTTCAATCACTTTAGATGAATAGATAAAGTTGAGATATTTCATGGAGAGCACATTTCTCTATCCTTCACAGATAAAGTCTCGATGTATTTGTTATGAGCATGACGCTGGCGAATGTACAGCTCCAACAAGGGTCAAACTAGAGAGAACAAGTCGATTCGTAAAATAAAAGGAAACGCACTTATTCTCAAATACTGGTTTGCATATTCAATTTACTAACGTAAATCAAATCATGTTTCGATAAAAGTAGTAATTATCTATTTCATACTCTGGTAAAAAACACTTTCCAAGTTAACGCGCCAACTTCGAGATGCACCAAATATTCACCGTCCTTTGCAAATCTGTAAACGTTTTACTATCTCACTCATTTCAAAAACTTCGTTTTGAAAAGTTTTTGAACGATTTCGCGGTTCCGTTTTATGGAACTGAACACCATTTTGTGTGAGTGAAAAGTATTGACAGCAACAAAGCAAACAACATTAGGCACCTAGGCATAAGCCACTCGATGTTTTTCAACGTCTAGTACTAATTTTATTTCAATCAAAACATTTCTAAAACAAATTGCATTGTATGAACCTTTTGCCACTCAGTGAGTTGAAGATTTTCACAAAACGAATTTAAACAGCAGTAAACTCCAAGACATTTGGCTTTATAAGACTTATCGTAATATCAAGTTTCCTGTCGTGTGAGCAAATGAACACGATCCACCTAACTAAACCTGATCATAAGCTTCCGTATAAGTAAAGGAATATCTCCACTGAATTGCTTCGCAAGAACAAACATAGGCTGCTATATGGCTAAGATTTGAATCTGTATACAATGACTATCTGAAAGTGCACTTTGTATAAGCAATATCTATGCTTAACTATATATATATAGGATCATCAGATATGATAATTCTGAGAAAGAAAAGGAAAAAGGGACGTTACTGCTTGTTTGTGACGAACGCTCAAAAAATGTTGTTTGGATCTACATAATCGTTTTAGAATAGCGTATACGCACTGTCCAATCACAACTTTCTCTTAAAACATGGACTACCGTTCACCATGACAGAAGCCTGCAGTAAATGATGAGAACTAAAGTTTAGTTAGCCTCCTCGCAGACGTTTCCGTACTGCCAGGAGGCTAAACTTTACTGAAATTTGTGATTTCTAAAGTCTTGCGATCGCCAAATCGAATTAATATAAAGCACAATTTATTGGATTTTAGAAATTCATGTTTTTTTTGAGATTTACAAAAATTTCTATGCGTTTCTTGGAAATTTGTGGGGTCACATATGACCTGGAGGCAATCAAGGGTGCTTTCTTTGAAGTATTTATATGAGAAGCATAACTATTTTAGATATATCAACCCAGCGGCCTCAAAATAGCAAAATAATAACATGGTACAAAACACAAATGCTTAATACATTTGAGATAAAAATAATTATATAAAACAAGGTAATAATTTACACGTTATAGAAAACCTACAAATTTCCCATGCTTTTTCTTATGTTAAAGCTGTTGTTTATTATCTAACAACTTTACTACACATGCAGTCATTTGTACTATAACCTTCAAACTGAACACGCGGTAGACGCATAAAAAGTAGAATTTAAGCTTAGAAGGTATTTAACATTGTTAACGTCATCTCCTATAAGCACATTGCGTTATGCTGTTTCACAACTGTGGTGAATCGAAATTAAATGAATACTTTGGAAGAATGCTTTGTTGAGCTGAGGTGGATAATATTTAAACACTGTAATGTCAGATGCGGGAACAAGACCACACAACATTATTATCAAAGCAACAATTAAACCATTTTTTTGTTGATTAGTAACTTTTGGTTGCTAAATCTAAAAATACCTATTTATTGATAGGCTGAAAAGAACATTACTGAGGGAGAAACCCACTAAACGGAACACGCAGAAACAACATTATATGAGCTACTGGCCACATAATATTGACTCAGTATGTATTCTAAATATATCTTCACTTACCATTACAAAATGTTGGGCTAGATTACAAAGGCAGTCATTCATTGCTCGGCAGCTTTGTAGTTCCTGATATTTTTTGAAAAGTAAACAATTCAATAAAAGGAAGCAATTACCTTTGTTATTTAACAATTATTCCTAGAGCTCACGTTGGATATGAGACAAGTCTTCAACGAGGAGTGAGCTGGCAATAATCTTGTCGTCGTCATCATCAACACATTTATTTATTTATTAAATATTATTCAACCAACAGGGAAGAGACTAACTTACATCAATTTACTTTATAATGTACAGGCATAGTTAGAATTATTTTTGAGAAAAAAAGAAATAATGTTCAATAAATCTTTGTTGTAAGACAGCTCAAAAAGAAGCAACGGGCTTATACTTTTGAACTGCCATAATATTGAACTTGCTAAAAGGAAAATTACAATTTGACTATGAGGAATAAGGCAGTAAGGAGAGGAAAATAACAAATGCAACTAGCTCATAATTATAGTTTATGTATCTACCAATAATAGTTAAAGTGCAACTAACCCTATTTCAAAATTTGGGCTATGAAATATATGCTATTAATGGATGGATTAAAATAAAAATTAAGTAAATTGGTTCTATTGTCTAATTTTAATTTGAGTTTAAAAATCGCGTCAGTATGGTTCATGACCGCGTTTTTTACTAGACTGCAGGAGACTAGGCCGACTGACAATTGACGTCATTCCCGGGGTTGCACAATCTCTTATTCTTAACTTCTCTAATGGTGTACTAATATTATCAGACTCCTCCCTTTTGTTGTTGTTTCAAAGAATATATCTTCATAAAACCAATTATTACGCTGGCCCATAAGGGCAATTCACAAACCAATTCAGTCACAACACACCAACTGAATCACAATTCAATTGATCGATTCACAAATTATAAATTCGATCGGCTGCAAAAAATACTGATTGACAACAATTACAACAATAAAACTGATTCACTCCAATATAAACTAATTCACAACAACAAAAACTGATTCACGCCAATATAAACTACTTCACAACAGTGAAAACGGATTCACTACAGAAAAAACCGATTCACAAAACCTAAACCAAGTTCACAAACCAAAACTGATTCACAACCGAATCAATTCACAAACCAGTTGCAATTAACAAGCGAAACACGACGTACAAACTAGTCGCGATTCACAAGCAAAATGCAATTCACTACTAATTGAATTCACAAACCAGTCGCAATTCACTACAAATTTACAGAAGACTGGTAACCGCTAGTGCTGTATAGGGTGAAAAGAACGCCTTGAAGTTCAATATGACGTCCATCAGTAGTGATGACGAAGTCGAAAAAAACGAAAAACAGTTTATAGTGGAATATTTTTTGTGACGTTCCACGTACGATAAGATTGAAATTACTGAGCAAAAACCACGGAATTGTCTATAAGGACGTTGAAAAGTCGACTCCATCAGTATAAATTAAGACGACGAGGGCCTGATTATGGTATAGATGCGGTAAGTGAACGTATTCAAAAAGATTTAGGTGGCACAGGTTGCTAGGGTGGTTACAGGTCAATGTGGCGCACTTTATGCTCGGAGAATTTTGAAGTGCTGAGAAGAGTTGTTGAACACTTGATGCGCGAAATGGATCCTAAAGGGTGCAAATTACGACAAACACATCGCCTTAAACGGAGAAAGTACTTCTCAAGAGGACCAAATGACGTATGGCATGTGGATGGATACGACAAGCTTAAGCCATACGGATTCCCGATACATGGATGCATAGATGGATGGAGTCGAAGGATGATGTGTCGAGAACAAACAATAATCCAGAAGTTGTTGCTTCATTTTACTTGGATTGTGTTAATCAAGTTGATGGTTGCCCAGTTACACTCAGAAATAACTGTGGCCGAGAGAATGGCATAATGACATCAATGCAATGTAACTTTAGGAGAGATGTAACAGCTCAAAAATATGGCACCTCCCCCAGCAATTAGAGGATTGGTGAGCATTTCTCAGAAAAAATCTGGACATCATGGTTGATGACCTTCTTCAACTGAGGATTTGAAAGAACAGGATCTCTTTCATTCAGGCAAGGAGCTTGAAATGAAATGTATGTGGTTTTTTTTAAAGACAATTTTTTTTAAAAAAAAAGAAGCGTTGAGCAGCACATGGAATATTTATTTCTCCTTGTAAACTTTTTATTTCTCCGACGCGTTTCGTCTGAAGCAACAGACTTCTTCAGGGCCGGTTAACTATTTAATCAGATACAGCGGTATATGTACACAGAATATATTCATACTACTTAAATTACTTCAAAACAAACGGAAGTTACGATAGTTCTGAAATTTGCTGTAAGGGGTTAAAAGTAAGTAAGTATGCTTGGGGCCTATTGCTAACGGTTTCTCGTTGTAGTGTGCACTTGGCCCAGTGAAAACTTCAAGGCGTTCCTTGCACCCTGGTTACCAGTCTTCTGTAATTTTGTAGTGAATTGCGACTGGTTTGTGAATTGCGACTGGTTTGTGAATCGCGACTGGTTTGTGAATTGAATTTTGTAGTGAATTGCATTTTGCTTGTGAATCGCGACTA
>JAOBRB020271064.1:0-11400 GCA_027575285.2 Zoanthus pulchellus | reverse complement strand
CCTTGAACATCACCCACCCAACTCTTGCCCTTGCTGTAACAGCTGCCTCACAACCACCACTTGCATTCACTCTTTCCCCTAAATAGCAGAAACTTTTCACTGTTTCCACCTCTTCACACAACTCCTTCACCTGTCCCACTTAACCATTAGCTTGTTTCTTGCATCTTCCACAGACAAATCTCTTCCCAATTTCGGGGTTACTCTCTCTAGTTTAGCACATCTACCATGTATTCATTTACCACATTTCATTTCACACCTAACACTGAGTGACCATCAAAATATTGAACAAAAACAAATGAAAAAGAACTGCATTGAACATCCAAAAGATTATCAAAACCTTTATAAACTACTAAATTCTTTATGAGTTAAAATGCTGTCAGAGATAAAAAAAAGCAATACTAAGAGACTTTAATCATAACAAAAAAGCTTATAGTGAGAAAAAGAAAAACAATATTTTTTCCCATCAACTACATTCCATGCAACAATCAATAAAGAATGTGAGTATAAAAGGTTTTAGGACCTTGGTATCTGTTACAGAGTCGCTCAACAATACAGGGTACTGAGGTAGGGGGTTTGAATGAAGCACTTCCAAAGTCCTCTGGCAATCCTGTAAAAAAATTGATGCAGTAAAATAATGAACAAATTTTGAAAAAATGCAACAAATGTGCAGTATATATTACTACATTTCCACAACTTCTTTTTCATCCATTGTTAATAGTTATATATACTAAGCATATATGAAGTCTCCTTTTCAAACTAATATTTTCTAATATTTTTTTTTCTGGGTATGAGAATGCTCATACCCAAACCCTAATGGTTTATAACACAAGAAAACAAGAAAAAATAAAGTTGGTCGATTTAATTGGACAGAAAGTTCTCATATAAAACAAGCTCATTCCTCGCCATTCTGGATCATTTCAGGTGTTTCTGGTTCTAGGTCATTCCAGGTCATTCCTTGTTTTAGTACCTATACCCAGGTGAAAAACCACGACTATGCAATTAGGTTTTCACTGATCTGCACTGAAGTTCTCCCAAAACATTCTCCCTTGTTAGCTTTAAACATGCTTACTTTTTAACTATTGTTACTATAATTTATTGTTTACAGAAAATTTCAATTTGAAACATGTTACATTTTTTTAATTGTAGCATTATAATACTTTTTTGTATAACGATCTAACATAAGCCCTGTATTCTGATTCCCCATTTTGCTATAATATTAGAGGCTTTCATTGATAATCTAGTAATTTGTGCCTCTCTACCTCATATTAACTACGAGCTTTCATAGAATTTCCAGACCAATATGTAAATAACATACCCTCAAAATCTGGTCGCAGCAACTCCTTTCGATGTCTGGCATAAAGTGCATTCGTGTAAAGCAGATCCAAACAGCACAAGAGCAAGTGGTACGAGTTAACTAGGTCATCACTTATGGCTGGAAAATTACCTTATGACATGATCATACAAAATTTAATTTATTTTAATTGTTTTTCAAATCATTTTAATTCATGGTTAATTTGTAGGTCAATATCAAAAGTGGGACTGCAGAGCTTTGGCACTGGTATTCTTACTGGGAACGCTATGGTATCACCAATGTTTTTCCAAGATTGATAGAAAAATAAGTTGTAATGGTTTAGTTATGTAAGATGTTGGGATATAAATAAATAAATAAATACTAAATATTTAACGTCAATTGCGAAGGAAGTAGTTGCCCCATTCTTCCTAGCCAGAGGCTCAGATCTTGGCATGAAAGTCGATTTGGCAGGGGGAGGAAAACTGGAGTACCTGGAGAAAAACCCTCGGAGTCAGATTGAGATCGACAAATCTCAGCCCACATGGCGAGCCCAGGAATTGAACCCGGGTCGTAGAGGTGGGAGACATGACTGATGACCCTTATGCCAACCTGATGAGTATATCACAGTTAAGAGGGCAGCGGAACTGGAAGTAGAAGGTAAAAGGCCATGCCATTTTGCTAAATGTATTCAAAACTAAACCACTTGCAAGAAAGTAAAGTAAAAATATCTATAGTCTCATTGAAAGAAACAATATTTTATAACCCCGGGTATTATTTTTACGTCATACACATTTCTTATTATGAACAGATTCTTTCACATAAATATTTATAGAGAAAAGAAACCGAGGAACACCAAAAATAGAAATGCCAGAAAGTTCATTGTTGTTGTCAGAGTTTATTTATATTATCGAATCACAATAAAACACATGTTGTTTTTGGAAATCCAATATGGTATACTTAGTGTTATAAATATTCATACACCCTGTAGGTAGACTAAAGAAGGCCTGTATAGTAAGGTAGGGAAAAAGATATGGGGACATTAAACATCACAGAGGATATGGCAGAGGACAGAACAGTTGAGGCAACTCGTATCACATCCAACCTCAGGAGAGAGAAACTACAGTAAAGCTATGACAGTAAACAAAGATGGTGATGATGATGTTAAAAATACCCATTTAGATTTGTCAGTCCAAATCAATTATCCAACTTCTCCTAACATAACACATACAAAATAAGACATTTGAACATGAGAAAATAAGAATTGATCTTGCAAAGAAAACAACTAAAGATCAAATGTAAGATTCTCTTAAACTGGTTTAATGAAAAATATGGGCTTATTTTGGGAGAATTTACTATGACTACTGTATATAACTGAAACTAACAGGGTTAACATCCTAATGCAAAAAAGATACAGGCAAAAATCTAACAAACTTGAAAGACAATATTTTTTGAAGGAAATTTCCTTCTAGACCTATTAACTCTTCAATGCCCTTCCCTCCAACTGAGATCCAAAATATCGTCTTTAACTATTGGTGTTTTTGAAAGTCACCTAAAAATATCTTGAGGCATAAAAAATATATATTCCATACAATTCCTTCAAAATTAAAAACTTATATGAAAAATCACTACATATACTACATGGAAAAATTCCTTTTAAAAAACACCTCATTAATAAATTAAGATGCAAAAGTTAACTTGTTCAACTTCCGAGACATGTCTAAACAAGCCTTAACTGTTAACACTACTTGTATAGCACTTCCATATTTTAAAGGTCAGACAAGTCAGTCTTAATAATCATAAAAATATTATTGGTTTTTTGCAACTTAAATTACTACAGATTCCATGCAATTATTTTTAGTGAAATTTATTCACTGTCTCTCCTTAATGCAAACAAACAACACTCAACAAGCCTTTTGTTGGTACCTTTCGCACCATTTTTTGACGTATATCAATCAGCAACAAAATCACACCACTCTCATCAACTCTTATTTCATGACAAATATTACAGTTAGCTAAAAGTTTGGAAGCCAGCTTTCTTGAAAACACAAAAAAACAAAATTTCTTTGTATTAGTGTAAAAATATCTATAAACTCAGTGTAATTAAATGATTTTTTTAGCTCCAATGAATCTTTGGCACGGTTCGAGAAAATAATTAAATAATCATTACTGGTTAAAGAATTGTGAAAGAAACAACATTTCAAACCCTTGCAAATTATTTCTACAAGCACACTCTTATTATGAACAAATTCTTTCGCATAAATATTTATACAGAAACGAAACCATTGAGGTACCATCGAGCACGGAAAATGTATTCATTTAAAGATATCGACAATTGCTTTCCATGACATGTACTTGCCAGGTTTGCTTCTTATATTTCACTTTGTTGGAACTTCGGTTCCTCCCCGAAATTTTCCTTTGCAAAATATTTTTTACAAATATTTGGAAAACTAGCTGCAAAAAAACAAGATACTCTTTCTGTTTGCTATTTCAGCTCTATGTAGATTGCAATGTGTCGTGCGTTGAAGCAACGTTGCGTCTTTAGAGTCACAAACAATTGACAAGATTAATTTGAACACATTTCTGCCAATGAAGATTTAAAAATAGTTTCTTTCACTTAGTTTACTAACTACCTTGGTGAATATTTGGCACTCGAAAATAAAAACTTTCAAAAGGTCCAATAATGAGTCAACAAGCGAACCGAGGAATGACTCGAGCGAAAAACAATGAATATAAAAATTCCTATACGGCTATACCTAACCAAAGAAATATACCAGTGAAATTAATGCAGTAAAAAGCGCATATCTTAAATAAAGATTAACTTACCTTTTGCCTGAACATAGAGAGTCCAAATAAAGGCAAACAAATCACCGACAGAGCAAGGTTGCTTCCTGCGAACAATTCATTTGAAAAAGAAAATGTGTGAAATTTGCCACAAGAATTTAAATATCACATGTTGTTTTCCAATCTAAAATTTTCTGAGGAACGTGGCAATTAAAAAAACTTTCATTTTACAATCTGAACATCATGGATTAATAAAACAGAAAAACTTAACACAGAATTATTAAAAGTGTTGTGGTGACATAAACTTAAAACAAGAAAAAGAAAGTGATTCGAATTCATTCGAATGCATTGTTTACTGATTTCAGTTACTATAAATTCAAATCCATCTACCAACTTACCTTGATTTCCTGCTTCTCTGTGCTTTAAAAGTTTCTTCCCTGGGATCTTTAAAAATTTCCAGAAAGATAGGCTCAAACTTCTTGAAAATGACAGTGGAAACATGAAAATTTCTTTCCAAAAGTCCGACCTTCTTGCGAAAATCGTTGGTTGCGTTTGACATATCCAACCATTTCTTCATTTTGTTGAAGAACTGGATCAAACTTGAAAGGGACAAAAAAATTATTACCAAAAGTTTTAAATGGAAAAAAAGAACTAGGGGAAATAATAGAACAAGGATTTAATATCTGAATACCTTAATTTTGCAGCGCGAAGGAGTCGAGTCAAAGAAACACAATTTCCTTCGATGGTAGATGTGCTATCAACAGTTGGATGAATAGAACGCCTGCATGCAACATAGAGAGAACAAGCTAACCAATGTAGGTTTTCTCCCTGTAAGGATTAAAAAAAATGAATTGGAATTGAGTTTTGTTGTAAACGTTGCAGAAAAGCATAAAATTTTGCAATCGGTCTGGGAAATATTGTGTTCAAAACAAAAGCGATCTGAAACATTAAACGACAAACCTCTAAAGTATAATTCGTGCTGATCTTTTGAAAGGCTCTCCAAGCTTCTTCTTCTGTTTCTTCGTCCATATTTAAGTCACGACAAAGAAATTTAAACCGTTCTTCAGTCCCCGCTTCCTCTTCGTCACTTGAATTCGCCATCTTTCTTTTGGTGCACTGAACCTCAAGACAATAACGGACGTACCGCAACGCTGAAATGGCGGGAAAAAGGGACGCGCGCCAAATTTGGCAGTTGAAATAATAAGTTCACTATGACGACCAAATGTCAGCTGTCAAAAACAATACCTATTGTGTTGATTTTGTCCATATAAGGAGGATTCTTCCCGCCTTTTCAGCTGATCGTCTTTTAATTTTAGAATGAACAATGATCACAACTTTATTTCGTCATTTTCTTCCCTTCGAATTAAAAACAAACACCAATCAAATAAATAAGTTTTTAATAAACGTTTGTTTTTATAACATCCTTGTTCAAATTATCCGATCCCATCCCAGTTGTGCGAATTTCTATTTAAATTTTTAACAACGTATCTTTCATCACTTGGTATGCAGAAATTCTTAAAAACAATGAAAAAGAAAAATTGATCGAGGTTCACATTCACAATGTTGAGTTCTTAGCTTCACTTGTATAAAGTTAACCGAAAACCCAATGCAGCCATTGTATAAATTTACGGAAGATTAGACACGCAAGCTTCGCCTAAGATAAGCTTTCAATTCTCAAGGGATTAAGCTGTTCATTTTGGACACGTGTTGGTTTACATAGGACGAGTCATTTAAAATGCTTACTATATAACTCAATTGTCCACCACCGTTTGTTTTCAAAATCAATTCTATGAACAACTCAAAAATACATTTCGAAACAAAGCAATCCACCTAACATGACGCGAAAAAGGAAATGGTGTTTAGCTTATAAAACATTGTTTTGTTTCTCCAAAAAACATGGGCAATCTACCGGCGCAGGTAAATATGCAAAGTTTATCGAGTGAGCAGCTTGTCTATATTTTCATGTAACTTTTTATTTCAAAAGTAGAAAACCTGTGTTGTGTGAACATGTTGTTTTTAATAGAGCATAAAACGATCCATTTTTTAATTTGTTTTTTTGAAACAGCTCGTGCTCTTTGCCGGTCATAATTGCAAAAAAGGAACAGAATTTATAAAAGCTGAATGCAAACTTTTCGGCTTTTCTGAATACGCGCGTATATACGCACAATTCGCACATATTAACTGTGCTTGCTCATTCACAGGCAGACCACTCTATACATATTCGTTAATATATTTGTTCGTGGTCTTAAAGATAATATGAATATGTTTACCTTAAACGAATAAAATCTATTAGGCTTGTGGAAAAACTCTGCAAAAGGCATACCGCCTGAGTTACCTACTATTCTGAATATCTCAATAGAGTTGATCTTGACAGGTATCTGAAATTCAAGGCTTTTTTCAGCAAGTTGGCGAAGAACAAAACATTGATCGGAACAGGAGCGTCCTTTTCGAAAAGTTCAGTTCCTAAGGAAATTAAACAATGGTACGAGTCTTTTAACTGTTGTGACTGATTGACCCTCATAAGAATATTTTGGTGTTCATGACACATTCCCGCTAACCGGAAACCTACCAGTGTCACTGCGATTCAGGTACCCCAGCATTTTGCGTACTCCAGGGTACGCAAATCGCTAGCGATTTTTGTACCCCTAGGCCCAAAAAAATTCAAACAGGAAATTCTTCTTTAAGAAAAGGTAAACGGTTATTTACGAATACTGTTTGGATTTTTCAAGAAGAAGTCTTGTTAATCCCAAAACTACAGCTAAAATCTCTCCTTGTAAGATTGGAAACAAGATCGTGGGTTAAACATTTAACCCTGGGTTAGTTCTAATCGGCTTTTGAACAACTGGACCAGGCCTTTACTTGATTCGCTAGCGATTTTCGGTACCCCCATACACAAAACTGCTTTTTTATCACGACTGTCTAATTTTATGGTCCGACCGGTAATCAGAAGGTTGCGGGTTCGAATCCCGTCAGTGACTCAGAAAAATTTTTTCTGAGCATTCAACTCGAGTAACACTTTCTTTCTAACTATGAATCATGTTTCGACTTTTGACTCGGGCTTTTGATTTGACTCGGGCTCGGATTTGACTCCTGAAACCGGTGAACTCCCATAAAATATGATTGGACAATAATATTTTCTGCTCCGCTGGACGGGAGAGGTTAAAAATGGCGTTTTCCAACGCTCTCATTCACGACAAAAACACATTTTCTAATGAAATGGGTTCGCTTATAGCGTTTTCTATAGTGTTTGGACCCGGTAAACGCTTCCAAAATGATTTTCACTCGCGACTGGCCTGTTTCGTTTTTGTCGTTCTTTTGCTCGGAATGCATTTTGTTGCTGTGATTGGTGTATTTGTTCGCTCCACAATCGATGTTTGGATTCAGTTTTCACTTTATATTGTACCTCTTTTGGCTCTGGTTAACGGGTTTCGTATTTACCGCTCAAAAGCGTTTTCTCTTCTCTTGAACCGACCGTTTGATCAATGCTCGTCGTCTTCAACAACGCTGTTTCGAGACGAGGATGTGGAACGAGGCTCAAGGCACGAATACCTGCAGCGTAAATGGCTGAGAAAAGTGTCCTTCAAGAATTGCTTTTACCCACTATGTTTAGAGCTATATCAGTGGATAGCGTATCTGTTGTTTCATACAGAGTACAAAAGTGGTGCTTTTGCGGGAGAGTTTCATGTTCAATGGTTTCCACTAGATAGCGGTACATGGAAGGTGCTATACATCTTCTTCTGGACATTTGCTATGTACTTCACTGGTTTCTTGTCATATTCCTTCATTATGATCAGCCGCCTGACTGTTCGTGACGTCATTAGTTTCATGTGTGCGTTTGGTGAGAGTCCATTTTTGCCAAGGGAATTCAAGTCGGCCTCGGTTGGCTCAAAAACAATGAATCCAGTTTTGAAAGCATCGAAGGCTTTCTTTGGCTTCTTTTTCTTTGATTTGTTTGAAGTTAGCCAAGAAATTGTTTTGGTCTTTGAATCAGATACACATAACTCACCATTGGTTCATGATGTTAGTAAAGCAGATAATCAAAAGAAAGACCTTAATAATCATGACATTTTTCATCTTGACCCTACCCCTGAGGAATTCCAAGAGCACTCGGGTACCATTAGAGTGCCACAGAAGTCAAAGTTGACACCAGAAGAAGCATGCAGATGCCTGTCAAACATTGTTGCTAACACTGAAGGACTTGCATCTTCTTTTGAGTTATTTATTTCATTGCTATCATTTTTTGCTGTTGCTAACTTAGTGACGCACATTGGTGCGATCGTCAGTGCAAGACTAGGTGCATATCATGAGACACACTGGTGGACCCTTGCACGAACTTGCATTTGGTTGCTGGTTGCAATCCGCCTCCTTTATGCAGTTGCAAGAGTAACTCGTGCTTTTTCTGCAATTAAAGCTCATGTGGAATATTTACGATCAGTCGGCAAGTTGCAAGGTGACTATAATGAGTGGGATAAATTTTTGAAGCTGGTGGAAACATATCAGTTGGGAGAGCGAACATATGGCTTCCCCTTGACATTAAAACAAGCTGGAAGTATAGCAGCCTTCATGAACTTTTCATTCCTAATTGCTCTATCAATTATTAAACCTACATTATCAAGTTAAGAAATACTGAAACTAAAAGCATAAAATTAAATCCCATATCATTTTACCTTTTATTTAAAATTTTAGTTTTTAAATACCTGTAATCACTTAGTAAATTACAAGATAACTATATATTATATAACAAATCCATGAGATACATTTTTTAAGCTGATGGAAACTATCAGAGCTCTGAGAGATTAAATCTACATGGCTTCCCCTTGACATTAATACAACTTAGCTAGAAGTATTGCAGCTTTTATAAATTTTGCTTCTTAATACCTGTTATTTAAACTCTTGAGTTTTATCCAAGATGTTATTTTAATTTTTTAATACTTTTATAAGTGTTGCTTTTTATTACCTGTTATTTAAACTCTTGAGTTTTATCCAAGATATGTTATTTTAATTTCTTAATACTTGTGTTCACTTGGTAAGTTACAAGATAGCTATATAATTATCTAACAAATCCATGAGATACATCTTTTAAGCTGATGGAAACAATTGTCAGCTGAGAGATTAAATTTTCATGGCTTCCCCATGACATTAATACAAATTATAAGTATTGCAGCTTTCATAAGTTTTGCTTCCTAAAATTTTGCTGACTATCAAATTTTTAAAATAGAAATTTTGAAAATGGAAGCATGTAGAAATAATATATAATACAGTCCCTATAGTTTGAAATAATAGTTTTATGTAAGATACATATATTAAACAATATTCCTCGAGCCCGAATGGGCTCTGATTCAATATCCTATGAGGTTGAAGGCCGAATGGGCTATTTGGACTCAGACGCCATGAGGGCGAGAGGAATAATTGTTTTAGTAAAATCCAATTATTTGGTCAAAAAAATATTGAGGACAAAACATCTTTCACTAGTTAAAGCTAGACTTAAATTTTATTTTTGTGTCAAAACATTACAAAATAATATGGCCTGGAGTACTCACTAGACGAAACTTTGAAATCTTTTCCGTCTTTCTGCTTCACTGCAGCATAAAAATAACTTTTAGGCAGTTATTTAGCTCTTCTTTCTTCATCTCTTCTATCAGGGTTTCAAACCTTGTTTGGCTTGAAAACTATTCTGTTATAGATAGTCATAATTTTTTTAGTTTGTCAAAAAGACAAATATAGTACTAAGTTGCAAAAGGAGTCAAATTTATGGTAACATTTGTCAACAGTTCAAATTTATTTTGTGTATTCCTACCGTTAAATATCTTCATTCCATATTTAGTTGACTTCTTTGTTGATTTTGGTAGAGATTTATGCAATGATGAACTCAAATACTAAACCGAAACTTCAGCAAAACAAGATTCGGCTGTCATTGTTTTGGTTTACTTGGCCAGCACTTTTTGCTACTAGTAGGCTATAACAAATAGCCTATTAGTGTAGCTCAACCAATCAGAATGCAGTAGAATAATAGCCTACTAGTTGGATTTTACTAGTGTATCTATAGTAGTTTCATATAAGAAAATGATATCTTATATAAGATATGTATTATATATTTGAGTTTCATATAAGGTACAATAATTTAGTTTATAAGCCAATGAGAAAGGTAGCTTTAGCTGGATTAAATTAAAAAATATGAATGTTATAATTTCTTATCTGAAATATTGAAACCATTTAAACTAATGGAAAGTTTGTGCCCATAAATGAGATTCATATTATTATACACAAATATGCCTGTTACATCTCTTTGGACGTTTTGGAAACAAAATAGTGGTGGGCAATTTTAGCCCAGGGGGATGTTAAAAACCATTGATGATGAGGTGTGAAGACCTAAGCCTCTCCCAGTCAAGCGTGGCCAGTGAGAGCAACTAGTTTTGAATTTGGTTGCATATTTTTTAATTTCAATCAATCCAATTTTGATCCAGGTTTATCCCCATAAATGGGGGTGGCCGGATTTACCCCACTCTGGCAGCATTTGCAATCTCTCTAACTCCCACTCTCCATCTCGCTCGATTAATTGCATCCTTCAAGCCAACACTCTTGCTCTCCTCCACTTGCATTTTCTATGTCTTCCTAGGTCATCCTTGCTTCCTCTTCCCCTTCACTTCAAACTCCAATGCTTGTCTCAAAACAAGCTTATCATTCCTCCTTAAGGCCAGTCTCTACCCTAAGGGCGTTTTTGTGCTACTTTTAGTGACATTTTTGATGATATCTTCGTCATTATTTTGAAAATCAAAAAAACAATAATCACTTTACAGATTGAGTACAAAGGAAGCCACGTAAATATTTTTGGATGAGGTTTGTGGGAGGAGATAAGTTTTTTAAATGTATTTTTTGAGGGAAATAATATTTGATAGAAAATCGCCAAACCGTCCTCTTACCAAGTTGGACCTTCGCATGGTCTGGAGTGACAGTTTGGCGGTCATCCCCCAAATTCTTCACACTCAAATACTTCTCTCAACTTATTCTCTCCACCAAAATTTAGGGTAGAGAGTGGCCTTAACACATGGCCATACCATCTCACTCCATTTGCTTTTGCCATTTGAACTACAGTTTCCTTCAATCCCAACATCTCCATTGTACCATGTACCCACTTACCACACACAACACTGTGCCATTACTTGCTTCCCACAAATACCACATGATCTATCTTACAAAGTTAACAACTGAAATTTAAATTATAGTGTTAAAGTAAAAGGGGGTTAGACCAAGAAGAGAAAAAAATATATAAGTAAAAAAAGGAGCAATAGAAAGTGGTGGTAGAAATAAAAGGAAGAAAAGGTAAGTAG
>JAOBRB020270954.1:0-11400 GCA_027575285.2 Zoanthus pulchellus | reverse complement strand
AATTGACTTGAAAATGACGTTAGCCGACGTCGAAACGTCATTAAACATGTTATCGCTACATTTTATAATTAAATTGTTAAACAAGAATCGTCTCATCCGAAACACACAGTCAACAGTGTTAATGACACTATGAGAATAAGCGTTTCGATTGATGACGCAGATAAGATTTGTAACTCACACACCCCTCCCAGTTGACTCAGTAGCTCAGCTGGTAGAGCTGCGGTCTAGTAACCCGAAGGTCCTGGGTTCAAATCTCACCTAAGTCAGTGATTTTTTAATTGGCTCATAACAAGCGTTGGTTTCACTTTAATTACGTGTGTAATTCCCTGAGGATGATTAAAACTCCATCTTGATATTTCTTGTCAAAACATGTCAGGAATCTTTATATTTTCGCTCCAAAATTTTTGCACCATAAAGCAAACCAATTCATTCAATTAAAAAGCCGGTATTCAGTAAATCTGGCAATAGATTGAATTCCATTTTTACAAAATCCAATAGAAAAACAGTTTAAAAATGTCCCAAACTCAGCAACGTATGCAAAACTAAAAGGCGGGAAAACTGTTGGACGTGGGCCCAAAAGCCCGCCAAATAGGCCATTTCCGAGTTCTTTTGTGCCTCTGTTTCAAAGCGAGTCTAAGTGCGCAACCATTCTTATGAAAATGACTTTGATTTGCATGAAAATGAAACTGAATACAGAACTCATTTTCATATGAAAGGTTTCGCACTTAGACTCGTTTTGAATGATAGGCACAATAGAACTCGGAAATGGCCTACTAAATAGCTTTTGTATATACTCCGTTAAAGGACAACTTTAAAAAATAGAATCACTGATTAGTTTTAAGAATTAATCTTTTCCTATACTTGGAAACCTTTGTCTTTTGGCTCTTTGCAAGCAATCGGAAATAGCATTGTCTATTGTTGATAATCAACCGTGTGGGTTGTGTGTTGTCTAATTTATCTGATCGATTTTGACCAATTACTCGTGCGGATTTTTTCCAGTGAACGAAAGTTGCTTATTAATGAATAATAATGATTTCACTTTTCTTAACAGATCGCTTCCGTTGTTTGCTTTCTATTATCGCCTGCTGCATCTTATATCACTGGTGACACTATAACGGTTGATGGAGCTCACAGTTTAGTTTGCGGCGAATTTATGGAGATACCAGGTATGGAATCCTACTAGCTGTTACATTTTTCCTTTTGTAGAAACTTCATTAGCATTTGAAAGTATACAATGGACATTAGTTGAATGTTCAATGGAACATGTTATCGCGGAATAAAGTTCGAGGCTGAAAAAGTTCCTTTGAACAAGTTCGGCAAAGCTCAAGTCAAGTGATCAAAAATGATGTCCAGATAGGGAAATGTTTAGTACGTCTGATCCGGGCTTTACAGTATACCATGCATGGACTGCAACTGCCCCATAGCCGTTTGCTATTTCCAATTTACCATTGAGGAAAACTGAGAAAGAAGACTGACTTGTATGTTTTGAAAAGTATCACCTTTAGGCTAACTGTAAGACTTCATCAGTTGAGAAAACCGCTGGATGTTACGCGTAATTTAAAAACGTTGCACGTGCTGTATGGGCGTCGCTAGAGGGAATGTTAGTTGCGTGCCAAACACTTGTAGACCTCTGGGATGACTGTGTGATCATTCTCAGTGTTTAGATTTTTTACAGACATCCAAGCTTCTAGAAGAAGCCGCTGATGGTAATGTGCCTCATGTCCGACAACTTCAACGTTTTCAAAATCCATGCGATGATGACGTTCGCGAACATGGCACGCAAGTTTGGAGTTCTTATCAAACATGACAGCTTTTTTGCGCTCAGAAACACGCGTCTTCTGTGATCTATCGGTCTGTTCATAGTATACAAAATCACACTGACTGCAAAATTCTGTACACTACTTCAGATGATGGACGGTCGCTTTTATCCTGCTGTTTCGGTCGAGGAAAAAGACTGTTGATATATAGTCAGTCCTCTGTGGCTAGTAGGAAAGTCGCAAACATTGTTGCTTCAGTAAGCGACCACTTTTTCAAATTAGGGGGTTTTCTCAACCGATGAAGGCTTAAGAGATATTATACAAGTCAGTGACAAAAAACAAACATTTTTATCGACTAAGTACATATTCTACATAGTTTTTTTTCGTCGCCATTCCTTTTTCAAAATTCAGATTTTGTCAGAAACTGAAATCTTATATCCATATTCCACAAGTTTTATATTCATATTACAAAAATAATTCATTTATATCTATACCTTTAAATATATGAAGGAAATTGTTTTTTCTGTTCATTGGATCGTTTTGGAAATGGCCTTGTCTAACGTAACCTTAGATGTCATGTTTTGTTAAACATTATTTAAGACAGATATTTGACGAAAATAGGTAAATAAATGGTGGAAAACTTAAAAACGTTTTGTACTACCGCGGCACAACACAGCAACTTTATTTCGCCACTGCACGGCGATCTTTTGACAGGAAGAAAGATAGTTTTGAAATTTGTTTTATATTTTTCTGTTTCAGACCACAACAAGCTTCCTGTGTGGGGAAGAAAAGAACCAAACTCCAAATTATAGCAGTCGTAGTTTTTGGACTGAAACTGTTCAACATAATTTCTTGTTGATTTGCTCACCTTTATACAATGAAGATGTTTTGCAAGACTGTAAAATCATATACTGTCACTTGTTACCTAGTCAAAAACTCTTTGTGTAAAGGCTGGTTTATGGGGGCCCAGCGTTTTCAGCCAGCCTTTCCCGTGTGACCGGCCAGAATCCTTGTCCCAAGCACTCATGTCAAATAAAACCTTTACTTTGAATTGCTATGCTCGCTATTCTACTCTAGTTTCACTAAAACTCGTTGAAACTCATAAATTAGCTTAGCAATACAATCTAAGCCACAAGAAGCCTTGCGCTGTTTCACATTTATTATAAAGTGAATGCGAGGCGCATCGTATTGTAATGCCTTTATTGTTAGTCTGATATTGTTTCTTCAATTTGAGGGGGGGGGGCCCATTTGAAGTGCTAGAAAAATGTATGAGAAATGCGTTCGGTGTATAGATATATAGAAAAAAAAAATAATATCATGTATAGCCCTTGGCGGGAATCGAACCCCATATCTTCGGTTTCTAGTCCGACGTGTTAACCACTACACCACAAGGACCAACCACGCTGGTAACGCAGCCGGACACTGTTATGTAGGCGGTAACTGTAGGGGTTCCCAGGGCGATATTTTTTTCTATTGGTAAGTTGAACACAAGTGCTAGAAATATGAACAGGGTTAAGCACAAATTGAGACTGAAATCACCAAGCATGTGCCTCGGAAAAATATACTAGTTACTCGGGCTAACTGTGGTAGGCCGAGTCTAGGTTTCGGTTTCCAATCTATCTATCTATCGTCAATGTCGAAAACGTTTAAGCCCGCGGTGTAATCAGTCAGCGGTTTTCGCATGGTCAAATCAATATAGCGAATTTAATGAAGAAGTTTCTAAATAGTTACTTTTATAAAAGATGTCTTGCAATGAACTTCTCGCTCCGACGGTCAAAGTATACATAAATTAATGATGGGGATGGCGATTATTTGAGTCAACTCGCTTCATATTCGTGTCAATTCAATACGGGACGTGTTTCTAGTGCTATTTTGGGACTTCAGAATGGGAATATTTTTTCCTTGCAATTGCCGCAAGTGTTGTAAAATGGCAGGACAGATTATTGTGATTTGCTTTACGGCGATAAGCAAGTTTACGGTGAGCTGTTTGTGTCACACGTGTTTGTTGTCGGAGAGCTGCCAAATGTTGCATAATTTAGTGTTTGTGCCGATGTCAAATATGAATTACCCCAAATGTTATTCTTCCTAGTAATATCTTTAATTTTTTTTCGACTTGTAAATGGCTAAATGTATACAATTTTGCAATATTTTTATAAGCTTCATGTTTTCAAACTTTAGCGTCATCTGAAAAGCTGCAGCACACATTTTAAAAGTTTATTTTTGTTTTATTTCTTTATTTTTCTTTCCATTTTGTGTTTTTACAACTGAAATTTATGTAAGAAATACTTTTTATAGTTTAACTCAAACATAAAGTTAAATTTCCATAGGAGAAAGAACTAAACAATTAAATACAGTTTAAATTTCTATTATGCAAATTAAAGCGAACTGTCAACTTCTATGAAATGCTTTCAACCATAAAAACTTCGCAAGAGTACTGACAGTTCTCACAGTTTTTACAGAACTGACGAGGATTAAGTTTATGGTAGGAGAATGGTTCTTCCTTTTTTGTAAACTTCTAATTAGCAATGATTGTGATATAAGAGATTTTTTTTACTTTGTTTTTAGACATTGAATTATAGCTCGCGTTTCTGAGGTTGTTAGCAGAGCGGCAAACGGTAATTTTTAGGCCAAATCATTCATTTTGGGATACAAGCATAAAACTTGGCATAAATAAACTTAAGACCCATCATTATGAATCCAAACATTAGGTAGCCCGAGTAAACACGTGTGTACGCGTCTAGTTTTTATTAAAAAGAGTGTTTTTTTCTTTCCGCAGAAAGTTTTTTATGTTTTTCCGGAAATTGTTGTTAGTACACGCTTCTTTCATAACATCCAGTACACGTTTCCGAGGTTCGTTGTTCTCTGTTTGTGGGTGATTTCAGCCTGAAATTTTTTTAATTTTGTTCTTATTTCTAGCAACTCAAATTCAAGAAAAATACAAGACACAATCTTTGAATCAAGGCATTGCAAAACGCATCTTATAATAAATGTATATCACCGTCAAAATTCTTGTGTTTTAAACTTATATATTTTAATATGTTGCTGAATTAATTTGTTTATTTCAGTAAAAGTTTAGTGAAGTCCCTACACGTACTTGAAACATTTTTATAGATATTCGGAGATTCGGACTGAGGTTGTTTTTAAATTGAAGGTTTGGCCAATTTAAACCTCGTTGTTATTATAAAGTTGTTCGGAGCAACTTTAGAATACCCCGCCACTGTCTTAATATAATTCAGCGCATTTGTTTTTAGAGAACGACGAATGCGCAGAATAAATCATCATGTTATTAAAAGACAGTGTCGGTGAAGTGAGTTGTTTTTATAAAAAAAAAACCGCGTGTAACCTCGAGGGCTTTCTTATTTACTGTTAGGACTTTTGACTTTGAGGATATTTTTTCCTTTGTAATTATTTACTTCGCAGTTAACTTTGCCGTGGCATTTGTGGCCTACCATAAAAAACTGAGTATGTAATGAAGTTACCAACCATGACGTGTTATTCACAAAGTATTCGGGAGTGAAAACCGGAAATAGGAATATTTGACCTTTAGCCAACGGAAAAGCAATCATCTTATAAAAGATGTACGAAAACATGATGAGCCGCACGTTGTAAATAATTGCAAATTTTAAGTACCTGAAATTAATAAATTCTAAAAATTCTCGAGTAACGCAACATTTTGTCCTCTGAACCTTTTTGTTTTACTGTTTTTCAAGGTTTTTTCTATTAAGCGCAAACTTTGATCTTTTTTTGTTATACCTGTAAAAAAGAAAAAAAAGCAAAAATATAAAAAAATATTTTACTTTAGTTTGAGCAGAGAAAACGCTACAACAGACTACTATGTTAAATCAAATGAGGTGATCGCTTTTATTACAAATTTCAAACTGCTATTTTTATGTATATACCCTTCTTTTAATTTTAAAAAAAGAAAGTTTGCGCCTCTAGTTGCCGGTATAATCTTTGTATTCTTACGGCGACACCAAAGGTTTGTAAATACCGTTGTTTTTCACCTATAAGCCGATCAATTTTTCCTCCAAATTAAACGGGAACTAGTGAAATTTCTACAAGATAGGGGGTTCGGCTGGTAGCCAAATTTATTTGCCAAAAAACAAATTTCTAATGCAAGAGCTTCAATTTATACGCGTCTGAGATGTAAACTCGGAGTTTATTAAATTCATCTTACCTGGGATTTGTAGTTACTATCAATTGGGCTACCAAGACCATTATATGTGCTATAATGAATGAAACGAATAAATGAATGAAAGTTTGTTTGAGTTGCATGCGTATTTCCCGAGAGGGACGCTTCTTTTGTTTTACGGTTTATTGGTGTATGTTTATTCAGTTGACAGTGAATGTGGAAAAGAAATATTCGATCTCGGCTTATAGCTAGATATTTTGTGTTTCCTCTTCACAATTTTTTAGATAACAAGTTCTGATAGCCCTTTAAGGTCTCGGCTTATAAGCGAGTAAATATGGTAACCTTTTCCTTTTTTGTCAATTTGATGATGCAATAGCTTGCGTTACAAGAAATGCTGTGACGTTGTTGCATAAGCAACCCAATAATTGTTGCAGATTGTCTACGATCTAGCCAGTTTACAACAAATGTCTGAAGACGAAAGTTGGTTTGTAAAACACAGTGGAATTAAAACTATAGAGCAGAAAAAATAGAAATGGCTTTTGGTGAACTACTACAGTTCCTGTCAAAAGGAATAAGGTTAAACCAATGTTTATCTGGAGCAAGGCTTATGGCAAAATCTTCATTTACATATTCAAATGCTTCAGAAGGTGCAAGAGTTTGTGGCGTTTCCGTTCGTCTCCAACAACCTGTGAGTCAAAATGTGTTAAAAATGGTTCGCGCTCGTTTTTAACTTTTAAAAACTGGTATAAATAATTAATTATTTGTAAAATTTATCTAAAAACTGGGGATTAACAACTATAGAGATAATTATAATATTCTTTGTTTTAGATGGGCATATAAATAGGAAAATGTAATGTCTGATGAGTTTTATCTGTATAGCAAATCATGTATGACTTTTGATGAGAAAGAATCAAAACTTGCCATTTCAAATTGATAAGTCACTCCAACCATTTTTTATGATAATTATTTGTTTGATTACTGTTTTTGATTAACCGGCTATTATAGTAACCATCAAATTGCATATAATATTAATAAGCACTAAAAGAGCACAAATTTTTTATAAGAAAATGAGTCGGAAAAATATAGGAAATGATTTACACCGAATTAATAGAATACATTTATTTATATATAGCTTTCATGGGTTGATTGTCGAGAGAGTAATTTGTTTTGTACGAAAATAACTGGATTGGAAAAGGCTGGGGATGGGGGAGTGTTGACGATTGTGGGAAAGGCTAGTTGTAAAAAAGTCTTTTATAAATGTGTATTGAATATAGTCTTCTTATAAACTTGGAAAGCAAAATGTTTTATGTTAAATGTTATTCAGTGTCAGCTCATCATTTCTAACCTGAATGCTTTTCACTTCTCGGTTCTTTGCACAATTTGTGTTAATATCTCTTTCATTCAGTCTCCAGAATTACAGCAATGATTGTTAAAAAATAGTTATTAGTTTTAACATCCATGAACTTATGTTTGTCGTTAATCAAGATAAGCCTATTATTTCTAAATCATAGGCGTAGGAAAAGGGGAAACTAGGGGCTTCAGCCCCTCCTAAAAATTTTAATGGGGAGGCTTAGTCCCCCCTAAAAAAATGACCCTAACTCTTTTCCTAACCCTACGCCCATGCTTTAAAGAGCATATGACTCGAAATTTTCTAAAATAACATTACAAAAAACATGTTTCTGCCAAGTTTTAAAGTAATACAATGAAATTCCGCGTAGATGCAGCGTTCCGAAATTCCCAACTTTTATTGCAAAACTTGTTCCCTTTAAGTCGCTCGGCTAAGAACTCAGGTGACCAAAGAACATGTGACTTCTGTAGAATCAAATCTGACATCTAATTTTGTTTGGTCTATACAAAAAACGGAGAGATGGGGACGAACGCAGGAATACTACCTAACGCAATGACGTATTGGTGACGTATCATACCTATGTCTCGTCCCAGTCCATCAAACTAGGGTGCCAAAAAATAGGAAAACAACCTTAAATTAAAACTACCTTAACTCTTCGGTTTATTATCGAATTTCATCAAACTTAGCAGAAGTATGTTTTTTTACAACGATCTTTAAGAAAATCGAGAAACTAATTTTGTGTCATATGCTCTTTAAATTAATTTAGTTTATTTGGCATACATAAGTTTGTCTCGAGGATCGAGTTCGTTTTAAATTTATAATTGTCAAAACCTTTTATTCAGCTCAATGACGCAGCAAATTTACAAGTCCTTGTGAATTTTATTGACACTCATGTACCGTATTTCCGCATACCGTAAGAGTATGTAAACTATGCAGATGGAATTTCTTCACGCTGATTTTTTAATTAACATGAGTGCGTTTATTTCTAATGGCATGTTAAATATCAAAATATATTTTGTTGGGTGAAGGTAGTTTGAAACTTTTTATGCAAATATTTTTATAACATGATACAATTGAAGGTTTAGCACTGCTTTGTCAGGATTTTTTTTAAGTAAAGAAATATAAGGTATTGTTCAAGGTCAGAACTTTTAAAAGATAAAGAATTTTATGTGTTGTAAGCTCTTGAGAATATACACCGAGCTTATGCTTCTTTGTTTTTCATCTCGGAGACTAACAAAAAACCATGAAGAGAAAGGAAAAATTCAAGATGTCAGGTAATATCGTTGATATAGCAAGTTAAACCGTATGAATAAAACTTGTTTTGCCCCTCGGATTTAAAAATTATCCAAACAAACTAGCTTTTAAATGAATCCAAAATTTCACGGGACATCAATTCGACATTTAGGTAATTAAGAATACATTGTTCAATTGTGGTGCTTTTGTGACGCTTGTTGCAGGAAGGGTTAATTTGCTGTCGGAAGTCCTTTCTCGGGATCCTCTTTACAAATTCTTTACTTTTCTTCCCTCCCCAGATATCAACAAGTGCTCCACATCAGCAAGAAGTTGGACGATTGCCGCATTTTCGGGAGAGCCAGTCGACAAGCCCGAATGTTAAGAACCCTGATGACAGGCCATACCTTTTACCACACCCTATATGGTAACTTGACTTCCTCTTTCCACTTTTTTGGATTACCCGGGCTCTAACGTAACAGAGCACGCAACCCCATTTTTGGAGTCTTCCAAATTTCTTGGCAAAATTCTTCTTCCATTTACCCATAGTTCCCTGGGTGCAAGTGATCTTTCAAAGGTCAAAACATGTTATTCAGGTGGTCACTAGAAATCGCTGTAAATCGCGTGCAGCGCTGCAGTAAAATCTCGGCACGTGGGAAGTAATTTCACGTTAGAAAGACACCGAAAAAAGATTTTTAGCGAACGTGGATCCGGAACAGGCAAAGGAAAAGGTATATTTCGTGTCTCAGTCCGCAAAGTGAAGTTCAAGGCTGCACTAACAAATCTTTGGTTGCTTCTAGTCATACGTTTTGTACAGAGAAAAAAGTGAACTAGAAACGATGCTAATGATTTTGGAAAAGTCCCGAGAACAAACAGGAAATGAGGTGGCTTTGAAGCTGCTGTTTTTGTGACTAAATTTTAAAAAAGCATCAACTGAAATTAAGAAACTATTAATTTATTTTACACATCGTTAGCAGGAAAAACGAACGTAAACATTGAGCAAATTAAATGTTTTTAAACCTTATCATTTTCCCAGCAACATCAACAAGCATATGGTCCTTGTATTTTTCTATCTCCAAAAGACTTTTATTGTAAACGTAATCAGTCTGTGTTATCATCTCGTAAATTTTAGGTCTGATGAAGATGTAAACGATGTTCAAGTAACTCACGAAGCCCCAGAAGGTATGGTGGAAAAGGTCCGTAAAAACGTTTTACTATCATATGTGATACTGTGTTATCATAAAAAATTAATCGAATAATTCGTCCATTTTTTATCCATCCACACGCGCTGACGCAATTAAATTTGTGTTTGAAAACCTAAATGGGAGTTAATATTTCCTTTTACTATGATGGACATGGTTGGTGCAGTTGGTTAGACCTAGTGCCTTCCAACCACAAGGTCCGCTTTCCTTCCTTTCCGGGGTAGGTAAAAGAGTACCAGCGTCTGCTGGGAGCTAACCTGCGATGGATTAGTGTCCCATCCAGGGGGAGTCAAAGCTAGACTCTCATACGTTTAACATTACAGAAACAGGAGATAAGCGCCGGCTCCATGAGCCAGTAGGCTCGAAAGAATTTAGCTTAACTTAGCTTAGCGTAGCTTAACTATAACAGAGAATGAGTGAGAACTTTAATTTGTGTTGCAGCTGGCCTTCAACAGTGTTCAGGTCCTGAGATTCGCATTTGATACGTGCTCTATGTATAAGATGGGCAGAATGGACGAGAGCAAATGGCTAACGTGAGTTGATATAAGAAAAAAACTACTTTAGGATTGAATACACCCTCGAACTAGTCAAATATCATTATACTTTTTGTTGGCTTTTTCTTCCTGTAGTGGACACAGATTTTCGAACCAATCAAAAGAGAGATAAAGCTAACCCCAACCTTTTTCCGGCCAATCACAAACCATGTTGAATTCCTTGTCTTCTACATGAAGTAATAGTCTTTTTTTTGTTCAGCTAAAACTTTGCATAAATCCCTGTTTTCTTTTTCTTGGGATTTACAATGATCCCAACTGAAACTGAAAACAGTGCTTATGCAAGATTTTGACAGTAGAAACAAAAGGTATTGTGCTATTTTTGATATTTGCTTACACGGTTCTATTTTTGGCATTTCGTGTATTTGTACTGTTACTATAAAATAGTACTAAAGTAAGCCCTCTTACAGTGGTTTTCAATAAAGCATGAAGTACACTTTAGTGTATTACACTTTATCATACTTTCATAATGGAGTTTCTGTTCTTGTGTTCCTGGAGTGTCAGAATATTTCACACTTTAACTTTATCACTCACAACCGCTGGTCGCATGTATCGTATGTACCGAAATGCCAGTGACATCCTTGATTCATTCTCCCTACATTTTGGACTTGATCGTATGTATCTCATGTTCGTTGCTAGTGACATTACATAGTGTTTTGAGGAGGCTACTTTCCTCGCTTGTTAAATCCGAAATTCCAGCCCAAACCAAGCTATAGGAGGTAGGAAACAGAAACTTGGATAAAAATGTAATCCTGGGTAACGCTAATCGGGTTTTGAGGAACTGGGCCCAGTTTTTGAAATTGCGAATAGCTTTTTCCAGATTACTCAACGTACGTCTACTAAACAAAAACGAAAAGCTGTAGGGTTTCGTATTTAAGTAATGGTTCTGTTTCTTCCATTTGACAGTCGAATCATCATGCTGGAGACAGTAGCTGGTGTACCTGGGATGGTGGGCGGAATGACACGTCACTTTAATTCACTCCGTAGACTGACCAGGGATCACGGTTGGATCCACACTTTGTTAGGTTAGCTTACTTACGTTAAAACAACAACAACAAAAACAAGGGTAGCAGCGGCTATGATGGTGATTATTTAACAAATAAAGATAGGAACCTACGCGCGCTCTGAAAAACAATAAAACACGCTTTTTCTATGTTTTATACTCTGATAAAACATAGAT
>JAOBRB020270843.1:0-11402 GCA_027575285.2 Zoanthus pulchellus | reverse complement strand
CTCTTCCTACATTTCTTATGGAATTATAGTATGGGGCTCTGCCTGTAAATCTCACTTAATGAAACTATTAGTTCTCCGAAAATGAGCTCTTAGATTTATATTCTCAGCAAAAAGAAATGAACATGCTATACCTTTCTTCATTAAAATCAAAATTCTACCCGTCGATCCACTTTTTATATTTTAAAGAAATTTGTTGCTTAATGCATGACATACGAAACAAGAAAGCACCGAGTACACTTCAAAACTTATTTGTTGAAACCAGTAGAATTCATTCTTATAATACTAGGTTATCTACTTCTGGAAATTTTTATTTAAAGAGCTCGAGACTTGAAATTGGAAAAAAATCGCTCGCCAAAGTTGGTGCAAGAGTATGGAATGAGATACCACAGCAATTAAGCGAGCTTCCAAAAAAACAATTTAAGAAAAAACTTCATGACCTTCTTATTGATATTTTAAATCAACATAATGATTATATTGACACAGAACAAATCACCAGATCCCTAAGAAATTTAAATTCTAATTATAATTCAATGGTATTATGTTCAAAGCTATTATATGTTTGTTTGTTTGTTTTTTTCTACTAGTTTTTACAAATTGTAAATCATATATTACATTCTACTTTCCTATATTTTGTAATAACTAACTTCACTGATCCGCCTAGATTAGATACTTCTATTTGCGGATCAGTTTGATATGTAATAGTACAGTTTTTAAATCTTTTTATAATAAGCCATAAACATAATATCGCAGCCCGCCTCGATTAGCTTTGCTAGTTCTACGGGCTGCGATTATCTTGTAAAAATTTACGTTGACTGAATAAAATATTGTTGTTGTTGTTGTTATTGTAGGTTAGCTCCCAGCAGACGCTGGTACTCATTTACTTACCTAGGAAGGATGGAAAGCTGACTTGGCTTAGGCGGAAAGAAGACCACACAAATATTCCAACCACGACAAACTGCCGGGATCGAACTGGGGACCTTGTGGCTGCAAAGCAGAGATCTTACCAACTGCGCCAACTTCGTCCATCCACCAGTGTGCATTACGGAAATTCCACAAAGTTTTTTTTAAATACCCGACATGTGTTATAGCTAACCGATCTGTTCTTCAATTAGGCTGTTCTTTAAACAAAAATCGTAAATATCGTGATGGAGGCAGGGCCTCTTGAAACGCGACTTACGTATATAAGAAGACACGTGACAGGGCACGTGATTAGCATTAGCACTGGAAACCACTTTAAAAATACTTATTTGTCGTATACTTGTAAGGTGTGAGAAAAAATAATGTTAAAAAGTTTTGTATACGTTGTGTTGCAAATGAATTTTTAAAATTGGAAGCTCGTAGGTCACAAAGCTAAAATCTGGGTGCTTCTCAAAGGTATGACTATAAGGTTTGCACTAAATTTGCATATTTTAATAAATATAAGAATGTTGAATTTTTTTAAGATGTTCACTTTTGTTCGGCTGTTGTTTATTTGCAAACAATTGTACAACTTGAAGTTCAATTGCAGGAATATGCCGCATAGAATTCATATGCTATTGACTTTGAATTCAGGAATTATCAGGATGAAATTCTGATTGAGTTTTGGACGGTAAATCTACCAGCTTGCTTTCTTCTTTCAAGCCGCCAACAGTTTAGGTTTGTGATGGTGAATTTTTTGCATTTTTTACTCTTTCAATGCAAACCGCAGGTGATTTCTTTTGCAAAAATACATCTGCCAGGATGCTTTACTCTTGCAAGCAGCAAACAGTTTAGGTTTGCGACGGTGAATTTTCTAGATTTTTAACTCTTTTCAGACATTGGTGTTAGAAGTTGATGGTAAGACCTCTGCTTTTTCTTATTTTTGTGACCTTCTTTTCCGCCTAAGCCAACTCAGCTTTTCATCCTCCCATGGTAGGTAAATGAGCACCAGCGTCTGCTGGGAGCTAACCTGCGATGGATTAGTGTCCCGTCCAGGGGGAGTCAGACTCTCATCCACTTAACACTACGGAAACCCGAGATAAGCGCCGGCTCCATGGGCCACTAAGCTCGTAAAAAGATTTAGTTTTTAGCTTAAATCGCTGGTGAAAAGGTTTGCGACAGTAAATCTACTAGGCTGCATTACTCTTTCAAATCGCCAAAAGTTAAGGTTTGCGACGCTGAATTACTCGGATTTTTTTACTCTTTGAAATATTATAAATGATTCAGTTTTACTCTTTTGTAGGCATAGTAACAGAGCATACGTAAATGCAGTTTTAACCAATACAATACACTCAACCAATCAAGAAGCACTTCCTACGGTACGCACTGAAAAGTCAATGAGCTCATTATCAAGTGGAGGTTAACTGTGAAGCGGTTCGTATAGGTAGAATTTATTAAAAAGATGTTAGGTTTTATTTTAGCACTTGAACATTGTAGAACTCCTGAACATTTATGGGTGTATGCCCTGTAGTAACGCGTATAACCGAAGTTCTAACCAGCTTACCTCAATGGCGGGAGTAGTTTTACTGCATGTAGATGACGTCGATGGGTAGTGAACGTCTTCCACAATTTCCAATTGCAGAATTTACTACATTTGCCATGTTTCAAACTGTACGGTTGCAAAAGAATTTATCCTGCATAGCATTGTTTCGGTTCCTTCATGACACTTTCATCAGGTCAAATATATAATAGATAACAAGAATATTAATATTCAAGTTTAAGTTCAACCTTGCTAGAGTTAAAAGGGGAACTGGATCCTAAAATTAACTTTTCAACGCTTCAAAAATTAGACATAGTATAAAATTATGTGAAGTTATTTTTAAGCTGATAGCCGAGCAGTTCCGAAAAATTTGATGTTTTGTTAAGGCCCATTTTAATGGATCAAACATGTTGGTCAAACATTGTTGGACGCAACATGTTTGACCCGTTTGAACTGCACAATCAAACATGTTGGATAGTGGTGGACGGTAGTGGACGGTGTTGGATGAAGTTCCACTTTGTTCAAACTTTTCATCAAACATCGTCCAAAATTTGAGCTCGCGTGATCAAAAATACACAATCTTAAAAGACCAAAATCCATCGGCCTGGTACCGAGGTCCAACATTGTTGAATAGAGTTGGATTCTTTTGACCATTCCAGCGTCCAACAATGTTAGATTATGTTTGACCAACATGTTTGATCCGTTTAAACGGCCCTTAACGAATAGACAATATTTGGTCAACGGCCCAATATGCGATGTATGCGGTTACTTATGACGTAAAGCTTATTGACCAAGTTAGAGAATTAAGGCTTTAAGAAGAAGATACTTAGCAAGATCTTCACAAAGTTCTACAGACGCTACTATGACGGGGTGCGGAAACATGGAGCATCAATAAAAAAAGTTAGAAAGCCTTGAATTGTTTGACAGAAGTTATTCGATTGTATCCTTTTATATTCTATATTTAGATGTAGATATCTGAACAGACATAACTACAATGCCGTTGAAAAAAAATAGCAAAACAGCCACTATTCATCAGCAGGATGCCAAAATTGTGTGCAACTCTACAATTGGTTTCGGCTCCATTAAATCCTGTACCATTGAAGAACAATTTAGGTGGAGCCACCCACTAAGTGAGCACAGCAACTGAACAACGGCAGAAAAGCAAGGAAAACTAATAGACTGTAAGTCGTGCACGCGCGCACTCTACTTGATACTAATTTGTTTTTCACGCATAAACTTGTTGTTTTTGATGTTGTTATTGTTTAGTGGCGTTTGCTGCGAATACCAGTTTTAACGGATTATCTATTAATTTTTCTTACGTTGTTCAGTTATTGTGCTCACTTAATGGATGCTCCACCTAAATTATTCTTCAATTGGTACAGGATTTAATGAAGTTGAAACCAATTGTAGAACTGCACACAATTTGGGTATCCTGCTGCTGAACAGTAACTGTTTTGCTATTTTTTTCAACAGCATTATAGTTATGTCTGTTCAGATTTGTATTTACGATTTTAGAACGATTAAAACGAGGGAAAAAACTTGGTTACTGTGCGGCTTTTGGCCGATAACAAAGAGAAAAAAAGTTCGCAAGACTTACCTCGAAAGTATCAAAATTTAGAAGAAATCTATCACATTTGTGCTCTGAATATCATAACCTACGTCATATCACATCGCTTACAATCAAATTTGCGACTACGGTATCAAACCTTTTCTTGAGAGTTTCCTCGTTTTAATATTTTATTTTTTACGATTATTTGACTAATTTGACAAAAATCAGTTAGTGTACTACCTAAATATTTTCAATCAGTAATAGCTTGGTTTTAGCCTTCAGTGAGATAAACTAACTTTCGAGTCAGGAACTAAATAGGGGACCAACTGAGGAACCAAGTAAGGAACCGAGTTGGAAACTGAGTTAGGAACAGAAAGTCAGATATCCTCGCATTCAGTTATCGTTTAAGCGAAAAGTTTTATTTTTATCGAGGCACTTTGAATATTTAAACATGCGCAGTTTGTGCTCCCTATCAACAAATATTCGGTATAGAAGATAATTATACCATACGTATGCTGAAGCATATATTTTTAAAGAAACATCGTGTTTATCAATTCAAGTTTATAAGTTTGGAGTCATAAATTTAATCACAATAAGTACAATTAAGTAGCAAATATATTGAAAAGAAATAGTCGTCTGAAAAACAGCGTCATTGTAACTATATATCAATTCAAAACGATATAGAAATATACAGTATATTTTGTTATATATCATTAGTGCTCTTTTAAAATTTCAGAGAACTCATCCCCCAACTGAAAATAATCCGGCTACGGTTATGGGACTGGCTATTGAATAAACAAAAAAGATTGCGAAATTGATAAACAGGCCACTTTTTTTAAAAATGTTAAACAATCATGTTCTCGGAATTTATGAACACATATACTGTATTTCAGATTATTGAACCAAAATATACCCAAAAGCTTTTAATGTGCGTTCACCAGAACTACAGTCGCCCCCCTTGCAGACGTTACCACACGTAACTCCTGATTGAGAGGTGCCAAAACCAAGCTGGGAATCACAGGTTCCACAGTTATACTCGTTGTTGGCCATAAAACCAATCCTAATACCATGCAGAACATTGAAGCCTTGTTTATTACAATTGCTCTAGAAGTAAAATATCAATTGTTCAATAAAAGTATGATTTTTGTATAAAAATAAATATTTAACGACAAAGTTAATAATAAAGACAGAAATAAAAACCAAAATGATAACAATAGCAATAACGATAACATCAACCATAACCATAACAATAACCATAACAATAACCATAACAATAACCATAACAATAACCATAACAATAACCATAACAATAACCATAACGATAACATTAACCATAACCATAACAATAACCATAACAATAACCATAACAATAACCATAACAATAACCATAACGATAACATCAACCATAACCATAACAATAACCATAACAATAACCATAACAATAACCATAACCATAAACATAATGAAAACAATAACAACAACGATAACAATAACAATAACAATAGCCGTAACAATAACCATAATAACTTTAACTATAACCATAACAATAATCATAATAACTATAACCATGATAACTTTAACTATAACCTTAACAATAACCATAAATTTTACCAATAACCTTAACAATAATCATAATGATAACAATAACAACAACGATAACAATGACGATAACAATAACCATAACAATAACAATAAAAATAACCATAACAATAACCATAATAACTTTAACTATAACCATAACAATAATCATAACAATAACAATAACCATAACCATAACCATAATGATAACAACAACAACAACGATAACAATAACCATAACAATAACAATAACCATAACTATAACCATAATGATAACAATAACAACAACGATAACAATGACGATAACAATAACCGTAACAATAACCATAACCATAATAACTTTAACTATAACCATAACAATAACCATAACAATAACAATAATAATAACCGTACCAATAACCATAACAATAACCATAACCATAATAACTTTAACTATAACCATAACAATAACCATAACGATAACAATAACAATAACCATAACTATACAAACTTTAACTATAACTATAACCATAACAATAACCATAACCATAATGATAACGTACTATGCTTGCATTCCCATCTAACAAGCTCAATTATTGCATCTGGTGCTAATGCTAGTTTTGTCATAACTTGGTTTCCAAGTTTTTCTGCTCCCAGTGATAGTTTTCAGGAGACGATGTCAAGGGCTTGGCAACAACAGTTATCGTGACTGATGGTAAGCGTGAACAAAAACCTTAGAGCACATCTTGTTGGAGGCAAACTTTCTGATTCTGCTTTCATACCGAATAAAAAGTAGCCACCTCATGAGTTATGCTTGGGATATAAAGCTCTCGCATAAATTCCTAGAAAACTTCATTGATATCGCCCTGAAAAGAAAGCGTGGTGCTAAGCTTTAGCCAGTTCCCTAATGACCTCTTCTTATAACTGATGATTGCCTTCTAGCAAAGTAGTTTCTCAATATTATCTGCCAAAAACCGATTCTATCTTCCCTTTTCCTACTGCTTGCATTATTCGTGAGCATAATACGGCTGCTCATGATGGACAACACCAGAAAAGAGAAAGCGTGGAAGACCTAAAATAACATGGAGGAAGACTGTCGAGATGGAACTGAAGAAATTAGGATTGACATGGGGGCAGGCGCAAGACCCGGTAGAGAAGAGACCGCATTGCCCCACTGGGGGTTCAAGGGTTTAAAAGAGAGAGAGATAATACGGCTAGATAGACTGGGTAAACTGGTTTTATTAAATTACGTTGCAGTGTAACACTGAATTTTCGTAACTTTACAATAACAAAATTTACACTGAAACATCTTAAATCTAGAAAAACACTCAGAGAGCGTGGACCTCCGCTGAGCATATTGTGATCCCCACGCAAAATTAGTCGGAACATTACAATTCAAGAAAAAAAATTCTAACAATGGAATTTGCAGGTGCAGCACGAGTCCTACTGCTAGTGTAAATTACAATTATAAATGACGTTAAGTGTGCTTGTATGTAAATCAGCGACGCTGAGATAAAAACCTCTTTGTCTCTGAAGATCATATGTTACTGAATTGAAAAATATACAAATCAGTAAACCTCGATTGTTTTAGCAATGGGAATGTAAATCAGTTTTCGGTCTTCTATGGGCTCCTTTCTGATGAAAAAACATCTCAGTATATCATCTCAGTATACCATATCAGGATACCATCTCAGGGCAAATATGAACACATCTAAGTCTGGCGAGTAAATCCGGACCTTTTTACACCATCATTCGTAGCGCCGTCAGCATGAAGTATCATTTTCATGTCAGCTTTTTCATGAATAATAGCTGTTATCAAACTACACAACACAGCGCTATTCGCGCAGTATTTTCAAATCCACTCAATGGCTTTGTTTGCAAGGTAGATTGTGAATTCGTGGTTAGTCTTGGTATATGAAAGAATCTTCTTCATTGATTTTTTAGAGATATTAATTCAATCCAGATCTCCTTGTATCTTTCTTGTAGCTTTTCTTAATGACATTGCGACATCATATATACCTAGATGAGCTGAACTTCGGTGTTTCGTCCATACTTCTAATGCACTGTTTTACCAAGACTAAGGATGATGAAAATCTAACTTCACTCCTTGGACCCGCATGTCTTTGTCCTTGCCCTGAGACAGTATCCCGAGATGTGCAGCAAGGTTTTTTTTCTGTTATTGGGAAAAGGAACCCGCCACAGATCCATTATACTTGAGCCTTGAGTGTAAACAGTAGAAGTAAAGACAACACTTCTGGCTTACAACACATTCAGTGGAGCAGACAATAGTGGCTGATGGGAAACCACTAGAGATTGTGTTTAAGCGAATCCCTGCTAGGAGCAGAAAGACCAGACATAGCAAACAGTCATGACTCAACTTGATATTCACCACAGATGCTGTTATTTTGTTTGTTAGATGTGAATTCAAAACACAGTGCACCACTATTCGATGACAATGCCACAATGTAGGAAAGAAGTGTACAGATGTATGAGTTTGCTATAGGAGATGATGAAGATGTATTTCTTCTATATATAGCTAAGCTAAATCCTTATACAAGCCAAGTGGCCCATGGGGCCGGCGCTTATCTCCGGTTTCTGTAGTGTTTATTATTCTGTAGTGATGAGAGTCTTTGACCCCCTCCTATACGGGACACTAATCCATCGCAGGTTAGCTCCCAGCTGACGCTGGTACTCATTTACCAACCCCGGAAGGATGGAAAGCTGAGTTGGCTTAGGCGGAAAAGAAGGCCACACAAATATTCGAATTTCGGCAAAGTGCCGGGGATCGAACTCGGGACCTTGTGGTCAGAAAGCAGAGATCTTACCAACTGCGCCAACCACGTACACGTTCTTCTATATATAACCTCACTTATAATATCTTTACGGAACATGTCAGTCTTTAGACTTAAAAGTCTAAAGCTACACACTGTAACTGTGATCCTGAAACACATTGTTTTTGAACTAAACATTTTGTATACTTCTTCAATAAAATATTTAGTCGTTAGAGTACAATTTTGCATGCGCCCTTCTCTTACTTTAAACTTAACGTGTGGCTCCTGCAAGTGGGGTTCCTTCCCCAGGGTGGGCACACTTAAGGAAACTCTGCATATTTTTATCGACGTCCTCTTTATTATTCTGAACCCGTCCTACAGCTTTATAGAACCTCGTTTGCTAATGCTGACACTTTTGGTTATATCTTGTTGATGCAAAATAGATAAATAGCTACTTTCAGCTTACAGCCTTGTTTTTGTTCTAAACAAACCACGTGACTCCAACCCTTAATTTCTGTATCAATTCTAACGAATCTCGGTTGCTATTGTTAATAATTTTGGTTCAATTTCGTTGATGCAAAGAAGCATAATACCTACTTTAAAGTTTCAGCCTCTTTTTCGTGCTACAAAAACCACGTGACCGCCTTAACTTTCGTTATGATTTTGACGGTTTGGCAGAGCCACAGATACAATTACTAGTTTGTTTGATTACATCTGGTAAACTTAGAGACAACGTATTCCTGCTAGTTTCTTGGAGTTTCGTTATCAAAATAGACAGAGCACATGATCATAATAAAGTTTATGGTTTCATAATATAGCTTTTGGTATTCCTGGTGATTTGGGTAATGACAATACATGTCAAAACTTCTTGATTCGGATTGGCTGATTGATTGGCTAATAAACAATGAAGTTGAGCAAGAACGTATCAGATTTTTTTGTTTTGGTGGTGCATTATACGTTGCATTAATTGCGCGTACACAATTGATGGCGCGTACACAAACAAGTTTGTAGCAAAAATAATTAATGGCGGGCGATGGCGTGCGCCTTGAGTAGATTTTTTAAGCTCCAAACCAGTTCTAGAAAAATGTTTTGAGCGCTACTTTTTGGTGGCCTGTTCAGAAAACAGAGTTATTTGAGAATGAAAATGCTATCAAAATTGAAAATAACGAGCCCGGAGAGCCAAACACTTTCCAAAACATACGATCGAGTGAATGATTTTCATGACAAGGTAACTCGAAATGTTTGTATGTAAATTTTTAATAAGTAATCATACGGTTTTTCTCCTTCAATTTAGAATTAATTTGCACTTATGAGTTTTTCAAAAAGCTGAAATTGCACTCTCCAAGCAGCTCATGCAATTTCAGTTTCTTGAAAAACTCACTCGTTATTTTCAAATTGAACTCGAAACCGTATGATTACCTATACAAATTGGTCAATTAATAGAGGAAATTATTGCCATTTATCACTTTTCAGTCTTGTTTTTATACTGAATCACAAAAGCTACTTTCAACAACCCCTTAAGAACAATGTACGCAGATTTCACGGTTGCCGACAAACTTTTGCGGGTTCAGTAATGACCAAAGACCGGTCGCTTGCTTTTTCCATACGAATACATTAGTTCCCGAACTAGTACAGGTTGTTGGAAGTTTTTTTAGAAACAAGAGGTACCGGAACGGTCCTTGTGCTTCAAGCTCTTTTTAAAGTTGTTACCTCCCTTCGGCTCTTTAGTCACGTGGACTTGCTTTATCATAACCTTAAAGTCTCCCCTGTATACGATGTTGTAAAATAGCTGTATCCCCCGATGCAATTTGTAATTTTAATGTAGTCAATTGGGTCTGTCAATCGCTTCCAAAATAGTAAATCTGTAACAAGAACATCAGCTCCACAGAGGGATGCATTTTTTTCTTGAGTTGATGCTTAATACTGTCACGACGACTGTACGAGAGCTCAGTATGGGTATGACCAAGAAGTGCTAGTTCATTGATAGTTATCATGCACCAACTTCCAGTCTTTATCAGACTGAAAAGTGCTCACAATGCTTGACCTGAATAATAATTCCGTGTATTTTGCCAAAATTGTCCCAGTAAATAGTGCCAAGAACTTTCTGTGTGACACTCGAACAAAGGTCGTTTTGCTTGGCATGGTAATTGGGTTTTCCAAGGATTTCTGGGTTTACCTTACTAGTGGTGTAGCAAACTTTTTACAGTTTTCTGGTTGTGCGCATTTTTGTTTTCTTCTTCAATTTCAAGTATGAAAGTTTTTCAGACCATTGCTTGTTGAGAATATGGTACCGGTAGTCCAGAATCCTTTTTTGTTTTTTGTGCAAACAGCAAGTTGCTACTGCACGCGGTATCATCTCCGGGCCCGGCGCCGACCATATTTGTTCGCTTGGGTCGAGTATGAGTTGAGCTGGCGTCCTAATAGCCGTACATAAAGTGTCTGATGAGCTCATCGCCAGTGTGGAGGCGCTTAAAAAAACTTCGACTCGAAAAGTGCACTAGCTATATAACATGCTACTTGTTAGGCTCTCGACTAAGCTTCAGTATAAGCATTATATTTATTTTTCTTTATCTGTCTTCTAATTTTTAGTAACTAATAACTTTTTTCTCAATACTGTTGAATGCAGAGAGACTCGTTCCTTGCTTTTACAAACCTGTTTAAATTGTTAAGTCTACATTGCTCCCTCTTGGTCGATATTTGAAAAAATAAATGTTCGAAAAGTATTATCATGTTTTTATTATCTTCTTAATATGTATTTTAAAATATCATTTTTAGTGCTGTTTTTGCATGGGAAGCATTGTAAATTTTGTAAAACCGAGTTCATTTCCTTTGCAACCTGAATTCAGAACAGACCTAATCTTTAAAAATTGAATGACGTTTTGATCGTAAAATTTAACTATATTTTTTTGTTTGCTATAATGAAACTAGGTTTCGTTTTCAAAAAGTTATATAATTGTTCGCAGTATTTTGTTTTTTCGATTAAACTAGAATATACTGTAAAAGAGATTAATTTAGTTAAAAAAGAAAGCCCTAAAAATTGTTTGCATATCTGTACGAAGTGAATGTTTTGTTTTTTACATTGCTTATA
>JAOBRB020270842.1:0-21187 GCA_027575285.2 Zoanthus pulchellus | reverse complement strand
TTGCAGGGCTTGTTCTGATTACAGGGGCGATACACACTGCCGTGTCCGATGCAAGGTACATTAGCATAAGGACCAGCTGATGATTTGTATTTGCAGAGACGTTTTCTTATTTGTTTTCCTTGGTGACATTTCTTGCTGCATTTGCTCCACTTTCCCCAGCTGCCCCAATATCCGTAAACTGAAAACACAGAGAAAACAGAACTCAGTCTGACAGCCACAGTTATACAAAGATGAAAATCGGTTTAGAGTACATTTGCTCGGCAGTTTTAAAAATACAAAGTAGCAACATGTTAATGGTGTTAAATTTTTTTTCAAAAGAACGCGCTAACATTTGAACAGAATGGCAAGGCAACAAGAAGAATCGAAGTAAAACATTGAGTGAGTGTTGTATCCAAGAAGGAATATAGAACAGGGATTCTTTTTAATCAGTATTTATGAAGTACATGAATTATAATGCACGTTACTCTTGGAAAAACAGTCAAGAGACTAGGCGAGTTCGAAGCTCCTTTTTGGGTGAGTTTTATCTACTTACTTTGACAAGGAACATTTTTGTTGCAGCGGCGAACAACTATTGGCTTTCCTTTACATTGAATCTTTCTGACATTTGAATTATAAGTTGGAGGAAAATGACATAAGCGCTGTCGGTACTGTTTTCCACCATGACAAGTCTTTGTGCATTGGCTCCAACTACCATAGGCCACCCAGCGTCCAACAGCTGTTAAACAAATCATATGTCAGTAAGTTTACCTTTTTTGAGATCTCTGCTATGGATTAGTGCCTTATCCAGGGAAGTCAAGACTCTAGCATCCGCTTAACAGTCAGAAACAAACCGAAGTTAAGCGCCCGCTTCATAAGCCACGTGCTTTATAAAGGATTTAGCTTTCCTACAAAATTGAAGCTAAAAGGAACAAATATATTTTTCTAATGATTTTCTTTAACAATTTGTCATTAACTGTCTAAACTAATTTCTTTATAGCGAGACATAATTTGTTGTTTATTGTTATGAATTGTATATATCTAGGACTCATATTGTCAAACACTAAACAGCTATCGTTAAATTCTCGTAAAATATACATAAAACCTAACAGTGTGTGAAAGGAGGCGCGTCAATAGGTTGTCCACACGCGTAATTTAATGAAATTCTATGTTTAATAAAAGTTAGATCATTGCTGTTAGCAGAGAAAAGTTTACGTTTTAAGTAATTATCTCCCGCTTATGGGAGCGTTATCAAGTTGTATAAACCTTGTGCGATCTGAGAGTGATGCGACATAGAGTATACTATATTGATTTGTACATTTATTGAGTCTATAATGAACCTTGGTTCCTATTTGCATTTACATGTTGTACTTACACACAGCAGAGGCCGGGTAATATGGCGGCGGATTGTACGGTTTCTTGGGGTATCGTGGATCATTGGCTGTAAAATGGAGCAGAAGATTAAAATGTTAATGCCAGCAATACAATTACATTTTTTAAATATTCGGTTTGTTATTAATTGTCAGAATATAATTACAACTCGATATTTTGACTCAATACATATTTTAGGTTCGTGCGGTTTTACTTTCATAAATGTTAGATTTAAGACATTTTGTATCAATGAAAGATACACCCTGATTTTATTATCTGAGCGAGAACTTAGAAATACAGCTTTATCAAGCATATATACCACGTTCGTACAATCATTGCATATAAAATACTGATTTAGACATACAATTTTTTACGCAAATGCATCAACTATCCAACTACTGCTTTTAGTCTGACGAGGAATTAAACGTCAGAATTGGAAGTCAGTAAGTACTCCCCTCTTTAAACGGTAAATATTTAACATACTTATCACAACTGCCTCTATGCAAAATATTACTATTGCAATATTTCGTGGATATTGCTGCTTCAATATCTAGTCCGTATCTGCGCGATAATTCAGTATCAGTTAATATATCAACAGTTATGCTTTTCTGAGAAGTTTGTCACCAATCTACTGATATATATACAGAAGCATCTGTATAAAATATAGTTATATTTTATATTGTAAAAAGAACAATTTGTAATTTTCATGAAATGTGATCAAAACTCGTGCTATAAGATCAAGCACCAGAATCTAGAGGTTTCATTAATCTTTTTCCATAACAACTGGTACACGTCGTTCGTGTGTTGGTCCCCAGTCTAAAAATCGAAAATTCCAGGAGTACTCCGTTTTATATTTTCTATGGTTTATGACTTGATTTTTTTTTAAATCATTTGAAAATACAATTTTTTGGTTTATTTAAAATCATTAATAAGATATAAAACTAGTTACCGTTGTCAGCAGCTGTGACACCATTTTCTTCTTGCAAGTTAGTATTTGTGCTGTCCTCATCAACTCCGACATCGCGCCGTGATCGCTCATTAGTTTCATCGGATGCTTCACTTTGCTCATCTTGTGGTTCTTCATCCTCCAACGCATCTTCGTCGGGTTGTTCTTCAGTTTGTTGATCTTGTTTTTCATCAACTGGTTCATCTTTCACTTGCTCCTCGGGAACAGCTTCTTCGTCATCTTCAAAATCTTCCTCGTAGTTATCTTCTTCGTTTGGTTCTTCTTCTGAATCTTCGGAATCAGTCGCCGGCTCATCGGCGTTTTCCGTAAAGTCGTCATCGGTGTCGCTCGGATCGTTGTCGTTCAAAGTTTCATCGGCTACATTAACTTCCTGAAAATTTGCTTTTGTTTCGATAGCAGCGCTATCGGATTTAGAATCTAAATGAATAAAAATACAAGTACATAACGGACCTACTTTTAGTACAATTTCAAAGATGATAATTATAGATATAACGGATATTTTAGTAAAATGATGTACGCAAGATGTATATATAATTTAATCCATGGAGACGAACCCAATCTGGAGAATTTCACACAACTTAGTTATCCAATGCTGATGAACAGTAACTGTTTTGCTATTTTTTTTCAGCAGCATTAAAGTTTTGTCAGTTCAGATATCTACATAGTTAATTATATATAATAGGAGTTTTGTTGTCTAGTTACAATTAATAGTCCAATTTCCAATTGTGTAGCTCTTAATAATAACAATTTTTAAAACCAAGATTACATTATATTGGTAAAACACCAATTGATAGGTCCTAACGTTTAAACACCATTCCGGTATAGTTGTACTAATCATTATATTTTATATTCAAGGAGTAGCGTTGAAGATAGTTAATGCTACTAATTAAAAACTTTCAGAACTAATAACAACCAGTACTTTGTTGATTGAAAAGACCGGCCTTAAAGAAACTTTCCGGCAACTTCCGCTGTTCTCGAAGCAAGGGAAACTATCTAACGTCTCCTCAAGTTCTACCACGCACATCAGTTAAAAATAATTTCAATGCTATAAAAAAGTTAAGCTAGATTTTGAAAAGAATTTCAATATCATCTCAAAACAATATTTAAATATAACACTGACAACAACTGAACAAGCACGATTACTGCTCATGAAAATCTCTTCAAGGCAAAATATTAGAGATAACCAATAATATTAACTCAATACAGCTATATGTTTAAAATGAGAAAAATATATAGAAGCAATGTGAAAAAATATTGTAGGGTTTAGTACTACAAATAAAACAAAACAAAAATGAGAAAATAAATGATTTTGTTATTGTTGTGAAATTCATCATTTTGAGTCCATGAGGAATCAGTATAATCGCAAATCATATAAATTAAAAAAGAACTCTTATTTAAGTGAATAGGTAAAAATCTATAACTGACTGCCAAGCTCACCGCTGTTTATGTCCTGACCCAAGGAAGAACCAATAACCAAGAAAGCTGCCAAGAGAATGGCCACCTTTTGCCTGCACCCTTTCATTGTGCAGGCTGTTTTCAAAGCAAGAATGCCGAAATTCTTTTCCTCCCGGTTTAAATAGCCATCCACCTCATTTGTTATTTATTAATTCATTTGAGTGGTCGAGATTTGCGTATTGTTTCTAATCAAAGCCGTCTGGAATGAATATCAACCTTTTCTTAAGCATCTAAATCTTAACCAAAAAGGCTTTTGTCATTTTTTCATGTAAGGCTCTTAATTCCGTCGCGAAATGACGTTAACACTTAAAACATCTCTTCCAATATATCTTTCAAGTGTGCTCTTGTGTTCCAGGACTATATGTTTAACACAAGAAGGTATGAAAATACTCTTCTAAAAACAGCTCGTGGGTGTCTTATGCAATTGTTCTCATGGCATCAATTTGGTTAAAGAAATCTGCGTACGACTGTTATATGTTATATGGAAAAAACACTCAAAAAACTAATAATATATCTTTATTTTCCAAGCCTTCTTTTTCTGATTTTTTTTGTTTGGTTTAACATCAGTTTTAAAGCTTTAAAGTCAAATGTGTTTTATAGTTACAGTATTCTTCGGTTATAATTCTAAGATTCTTAATGATTTAATTGAATCTAAGCCGATTTTAAAATTGCACAGAATTCAGGGATTCTGCTAACGAACTGAAACTGTTTTGCAGTTTATTTTCAGCAGTATGCGAGTTTTGTCTTTTCATCAGATATTTGTAACTGAAAGTGAATTGAACCAATGTTCGTTGTCGCTTTCACTACTCTGAAGGCAAAATGTTGAGAAACTTGTTGAACAATAAACTAAGGTGCTTATTTAATCGAGTTGTATTTATTTGCACTAGAAAAATAATGCAACCAAACAAGAAAACGCAATATGCAGTTTCATTTTACGTATAAGAATACTCCAGATTTTAACGTTTCGTTTGTTTGTTGAATAAAAAATATCAAAACTGAAAATTTGCGTAGTAGCAGTACTTCACAAAGTTGGAAATTTAGAGTAAAACAGACCCTTATTGGTTTGGGAAACATTTCTTGGTTTTCGAGGACTAAAATCCTTAAGTTACTTTAGTAAAATCAAAATTATGACAAAAATACTACCGTAATTAGAGAATGGTTCTAAAAAATTTGACCCTAAAGCAGTTGATTAAACAGTTTAATGAATCGTATCGTTGTAAAATGCAATACTAAAGAGAGTATTTTTAACATTTGTAGAAGGAAAAAAGTCAATAACGTAGTACTCTTATAGCGACTATGTGCAGCACATCAATACTTGTATTGTAGAACGGATATGCGTAAGAATATTTTGAGACATATAAATTCTGTTGTATCTCTTTTGTATTCCCAAATAAAAAATTATAATTTATTTTGAAATAAAAAGCTTGTATAGAACATTAAAGACGTAACTGAAACTAACTTAATAAGAAAAGTGTAAATTGCAACTAAACTAAGCAAGTTCAAACTCGCTGGACCAAGAAAAAAACACATTTTAATCTGTGTTGTCGTCAGTTCAAGTGAAAACACTTGTCCTGTGGTAACTGACACCAACACAAGTTAAAAGCTTGATTTTATGACGAATATTCAAATTAATCTGAAAATATATTGTTTGATGTTATTTTTTTTTTGGTTTTTCTTTTTGGTTTACTATTTCCCTGTTGACGTATAGAGCAAAAGGAGTCATGCTTGTTGTTTATGTAATTAACGCTGTTCATTACAGGAAGCCTGCAGCGATTATAACGTAGATTGAACTGCAATTAGAATTTGTTTTGACAAAAATGGCATACCAGTAAATAAGTTCAAACCAAGAACAATTCAGGAAGCACAAACAGGAAAATTTTCCAAAACACTTCCCAAAATTTTCATGACTCATTTTTGAAAGATTATCCGAAAAAGATGCAAACGAAAATGTTAATTAACATTTGCAAGGTCTTCCGTTTTCCTTTTTAAGACCACAAACGTTTTGCTCACTCTATTTAAGTTTTTTTTTTTACCAGGGAATACTCATCTGAAAGTTTTGAAAGACTTTCTATAACTGCAGTTTAATGGAGCAAAGGACAGGTTTCCATTGCCCAATATTCATAATTTTGGTGTATATGGCACACTCTATATACACGCTATAGAATGAAACACTTTAGCTGTTGACATTCAAATGTTAAATATTTATCGTAATTTGTAAGTCAACAATATTAGAAATAAACGAATCGTTGTTATAAGATAAAACCCGAGGGAAAAAAAGTTCTAGAAAGACAATAAATTGTCACCAAAACTTTTACGAACCTTCAAACCAGGAAGAAAACAATTTCTCTCACTTGAAGAACGGTAGGATGAAATGTTTGGGAACAGTTTACAAAACCTAAATGATTTAGTTTGATTATATATTTATCGTTTGTCGTAGTACTGACACGGAACTTTGGTTTGAAAATTTCCACTGAACTAATTGTGGTTTTTGAAGCTCGAAGCCCTTAGCGGGCCTTTTCTGTGCATCTAAACAAAATATGGAAACTGTACACTCAAAATTCTTAGCATGAACACATTTTAAAATACAAAAAAAATTCTTTATAAATATAACGAGCTTTTTAATAGATCCCGCCAAATACAATAACTTAAATTTGTAAGTTAAAAATTTAATATTACTATGGAAACTCTCTAATAGGATCAACAGGCACTTTATCACGTCCCATGAAAACGCCTTAATAAAAGACCGGACATTCACGTTACATATAACAAGCATTTTTTGTCAAGCGATTCAATTGCTACGTTTTGAAACATTTGAACACTTCAAGCTTTGCTTGTTTTTGTTTGCGCTTTAACAAAAGCAACTTTCTAGCCGTAAGCTACCAGTTATTTATAAATGGAAAAAGTATAGCACGTTCTCATAGCACAATATTGATACGTTGGTGATCTGCCAATGTCAGTTCAACTGGTGCACTCCTACTATTCCACGAACAAGGCCTTGATGTTCCAGCATTATCCCCTCTATTAAGACTTCAGCTCAAAGCATTTTAGTGAAAACTGTGGAGGTTGATTAAAACCTGTTAACGCATGCAACCTTATCAGAATTGCGATACAATTTTCTAGTGATTAGGATATAATTATAAAATGCATGGAGACCGCGGCATTTACAAATTGTAGTTTTTCAGCTATTTATGTCTATAATACGGCCCCATGTATGGGTATTTTGCCTTAAATTCCCTTCGATGTTCTTTTATAAAAGAGGTTTGTTTATATTACTGTATTAACCGAGTTAAACGAAGCTAAATTTTTTTAGAAGGATTCCGTTTTTTTTTTCTAATTTTGTTATTAGTAATCGTTAATTGTTTTTGCCGTTATTTAGGAGAACTATAGGCAGAGCATAAAACGTGCAAACAGAACTTAGCTGGTTCACGCATCTCAAAGCAGTTAAATTGAAGGCAATTCAAACACGAAATACTATCTAGAGCACAGAAGGTCAGCAAGACTGACGAACTAAGCGTACAATTGAAATTTCACAATAATAAATCATAACTTTTTTATTTTCTATCAGTTTTCATGTCTGCTAGCTAGTTTGAAATATTTTCAAGACGGTGAAATATTTGTCTTCCTTTCTCGAATGAGCGCGGACTCGAGAGACAAGAGCTCTGTATTGGCGACAAATGAATTCTGAGTCAATATCTAGCTATATCTTCCTAAAACTATTAAAATGTTCTTCTATTGTTTTCTAATGAATTAATGGCGTGTTCAAACCCGTTTTGTTTTGTGTTTCTGTAACACTTTGCAGAGTTGCAGTGTAATCTTTTTAATCAGAAAATAAATGTTGATTTCAAAAACATTGGTCATATTACAATTTAGTCCTTATCATTTAAAAAAAAATAGATTATATATCAAACCTGCTATATCTACCCTAGCTTATAAAGGCGACATAGGCATAGAATTTTAAAAAAATAAGCAGCTAAACATGAATTTGAAAGATGACACTTTAATTGTTTTCTACCAATTTAGTGACTAACTTTTATGTAATTATAAACAGATATCTTTACAGACGTAGCTAAAATTCTTCTGAGAGCCCAGCGAACAAATGCCAAACAGTTGCGTGCAGTTCCGTACAAACATTCAATAGCTCGAGTGAAGCACACAGCACTTCTCATCTAAATAACACAATTCGGTCAGATTATCAAATATTGTGGAAATGAAACGCAGCTTTGGTTTATAAATATTTTATACAATTGTTCATAAGCGCAATTATGAACAAGGAATAAATTGGCATTGTAAATTGAATGATTGAGTAAAAATAGATATTCCGGAACAAGAGAGGAAATTGAATATGTTACCAAGTTCTGTGGTGGGGTTATTTTACATAGTTGTACGTACTGAATGACTTCCGATCAACCGGGAATATTTTAATAATAATACAAAATCAGAATGGCCTGCTATTTTTAGCAACTGTGAACCGACAAAATTGAAGAAAAGCAAACTGAAATATTTAAAAAATTCTTAAAGTAAATCTTTTAACTTTCCTATAACAGTTTTGCTTTTTAGCCGAGTTCAATCCAAACTTGTTCATTGATAGCTCTTAAGCGTATTATTAACGTTTTCCTCTCCGTTGAAACAGCCTGTATTGGCTCCTGAAATATTAATCAGTCTATTGAAATCAGGTATTAGGTATATAAGTTAATATATTACTGGAGTTACCTCCGTCTACATTGTAAAACTGCGCTATTGAAAATTACTCCTGATTCATTTGAAAACTTGCCGAAAACACATGTACAAGTTCCTGAAGATCAAGAAAAGACAATGTTAATTGAAATCTGAAAAAATTAGTTGTCGACTCAAGTACTCGGGCTATAATTTTATTCTCATTTCTATGCTTGATAATGGCGTCATGATTCATGCATGAAGTCTTCGAAACGTCGGGAGATTATATCGTTTGTTTTTGCTTGTCTGTGTATTACAAATATAAATGGTATAAAATTTTCAACCACAAAGTATAGATACTTGCGAGTGTAGTTTTTATTCCCGCAGTTTCTGGAAAGCAGCAGCTAGTTTCAGCAGGAGACCATCAATGGAGATGGTTTTTCAAACACTATGAAAATTCTACTGAAATTCTAGAAAACCATTGGTACAGCAGGGAGTATACAAATATAGATGTTCTGGGATGCTTCGTGATAAGTTCACTAGCTCCCCGCGTGAGACGGATCGCGAAATATTGATATCATGCAATTACTGGGGTGAACACGACTTTTATAAAAACGATGATACCGCTCACCATCGGACCTGCGGTTAGTATTGCCAAAATCTACTGTGGATCAACTGACTAGCGCCAAAATTTTAAGAGAGGAACGTCAATAGAGAGACATTGAGTAAAAATGTTTAATAGACGCTCAACGCAAAAGTCTGAAGATTGACTGATGAAATTAAATGTCGAGTCTAAAATTGCATAAGCGTTGACAATTTTTCTAACCAATGTAACTAATTTTAAAATATAATGTGTTCTAATTGACAAAGTTTCAAATAAGGAATGTAACTAATGTAATATAATGTGTTCTAATTGACAGAGTTTCAAATAAGGAATGTAACTAATGTAATATGTGTTCTAATTGACAAAGTTTCAGAGCTGTTTGATTATACTTTTTCTTATAGTCACGATTCTATAAAAATTGTCTTGAGAACGAAAATAAATGTAACACGATGAAAATAAAACAAATTAAAAAAAAAACAAATTAATGATCACTTTGAAGTCGGTCAACTTATGAACGAGGAACAGAACTTATACTTCAAAAATTTGTGTGTTCACTAGCAACACAAACTAAATCTGACAAATTAATATTGATCTCGTTCATAGCCCATTTCATGTTATTATTACAACAAAGCACCTTCCTGTCACTGGACAGTACATCGACCTTTTTCAATGAACTTTATATCGTGATCTATCGCACTTTTTTGCACGGACCAAGTTTCACCTTGTTAACCAAAATAAGAAACATTAAAATTTGACCGACTCTTAAAAAGCATAGGTCATTTAACAGTTACTCTAAACTAGTGGTTTGTAACCCTAAATTTATACCTTCTAATTCTTACTTTAGCGTTTTTTAAAAACAGAGAATTACATGACATTCGGCAAAACTGTACAGAATATTTGGTTTACCGACAAGTACAATATACAGATTGATAAGAATAGGAAAAGACTAGAAAGGTTGTGTAGACTAACAATTTACATGTATATACAAAAAAATTTGACCCATCGAAGCAATTCATAAGATCAGTCAGAAAATAAAATATTGTAGCGAATTGAGTGTAATATTTTAAAAACGAAACGCGTGTATTGCCGCGTGTATATCCTACGCTTACCGAGACACACAAAATTGCTAAGGGAACTAAAATGAATTAAGTGTTTTAATAAACACTTAGATATATTGTATTGAATGAAAAGGAAGAAGTATTCAATAGATAGACTACGTATTGATCGACAAATTGGCCTCAATAATAAAATCCAATCTTGCTAAACTGTAGTGTTCTTCAAGTATTTTGTTTCCAAAGAAACATTTTATGTCTTACATTGGCGTATTCTATTGCAATAATTTTTTCAAATGAGGATACAACCAGTGTAGCAAACAAGATCTCTCCCACTTTCCATGACGATTTCCAGGCTTCAACAATTATTCAACCTTCCTATCCTCCAAAGCTCACTCAACTTTAATTTGCATCCTTCAAATTTCGATTCCCGACCGCCGCGACCAACACGGTAGCAAGAGTAGCGATGATAGTCTAAGAAGTGAATGGAATCAAAAATTGCGTCGCTTATAACGCTACAGAAATCTAACTTCTGAGCCTGGTCCTTGGGCCACTACGGCTAGTTTAACTTATTCAATATATAATCATTTTTTAAAATATAATTATAAATTAAAAGTTAAATAATATTCATTAATCTTATATAGTGAACATTAATTTTTCCATAAAAATGTTCAAATGCTGAGAGAACGAAATCCGGCTTCCGCTGCAGCGGCTCATAGATAATTATATATATCATTAAAAATGTTCTCGATAGAACTAGAAGAGACAGTCCACACAGCACCCGTATTCGTCACTACCCTATACTCTTTACGATGGATGTCAGTGTGGGCTCTCAGTTTAAGTCCCCCGATAGACAATTAATTAGTAAATTTAACCAGCGACATTAACAAGAAAGGTCCAAAATTCAGAAAATAATTTGAAATGGTTTTTCTTTTTGTCTCACTAAGCTAAGAGCTTCCTGCAAGTGACTTGTCGTGAGACAAAAGAAAAAATCAAATATTAATCCAGCTGCAACGATAAAGAACAATCTATTTCATAGCAAAAATATAGAAAAATATATAGAGAGAAATAAATAAAAAATTATATAGAAATTTTAATATTGAAAAATCAAGATTGGATTTATTGCCAACCACACCAACAAATATATCCAGGAATATGTAGTTTTCTTATGCTTTACTTAGTAGTTTGCATTCTGATCATGCGCAAAAAGAAGTCATCTTAAATTAACATTGCTGCAGTACATCTCCTTTGTTTGTGTTATAACGTTTTTTTGATTCTAAGAAATAGATTTAAACTTGTTTTTGTGAACTGTTTAAAAACTCTTTGCGCATTCAACATTCAAAGCCCTACACTGTTAAGCCAATACTGAGTGAATTGATCAGTTGAAATGTGAGTATAAGTACCCTTCAAAAACAAGTGCCATTTTCGTTAGTCGTTGTTGAATTTACGACTCTATTGTCAGAATGTTCTCATATTTTCGCTATGACGAAGGCGTACAAGCTGTACGCATGATTAAGTTGATCACTCTCTCAGTTGATGGAACGGTATATTACTGACATGCAGTGTTCTGAGTCTACACTACCTGACTCATGATGATTTACTATAACTATTGCTTGTGTTTTCATGCAGTTTTCCTATATTAGTTGACTTCATAACATTCAGCGATTGGCTAGTATTGCGGGTCAATGAAGGCTGTGCGTGCGGTTTGGGTTACAGATACTCCTGAACCGAATGCGTAGGACATACATAGACAAGTTTAAAGAGTTTTAGAGTAAAAGCTTTCATATCTTCGGGTCATACGAAAAAAGTAATATATGTAGTCGTCAGAGGCTCATAAAACTGACGTCACACAAGTGCTTGTCTTTCACGAGAACCGCTGGTAGGCTAACGACTCGAAACGTCAATTAGATTCTTAATATATACTCACGAATGTGATAATATCCAGCAATAAAATTTATACGTAAACAATTGTCAAAAATGATGTTCTGCATATGGTATTTGTTTGCTTTTATAGCTTAGGATATTTTTTATTCAGAGACTGTCGGTCAGTGGTACTTTCGTCAGTCCATTTTTATTGAACGTCTTTTGAAATGTTGAAACTATTTCAGGTGAGATAATAATTACAGTTTCAATTATGTGAGACACTGGGCTTGTTTTTTAACTTTGAGTTGAAATACCAATCAAAATAATTAGAAATCTTTGAGCTAGAATTCTAGAGTTAAACCGAAGCGAATGTGCTGTAGCCGTGTTTCCATCCGAGTGAACATTCTCTTTGGCAACTAACTTTCTGCGTGTTCAAAAGTTAGCCAGTTTTACAATTTATAGTTTGATAGTGGTATTAGTTTATATTATTTCTATAATTAATATTATTGTGACGGAATATATAGGATATATATCGTTTTCTGAACTGCCATGCAGCTTATATCAAATTGAAACGGAGAGAGCGTGTTTCCCGATTTCGCTGACACTGTTTCTATAATTTGTTTATTTTTTCGGTTCCTAAAATGACTTGGATGGAAAACATTGGTGAAAACAGTTGGCAAAGGAATTGCCTAAGTTACCGACAAAAGCTAAATCCTTAACGAGTCCAGTCGCCCATGAAGTCGGCGTTTATCGTGGGTTTCTGTAGTGTTAAGCCCTGGAAGGGGCACTAATTATTGCAGGTTAGCTAGCAAATTTATGCTGGTACTCATTTACCTACCCTGGAAGATTGGAAAGCTGAGTTTGCCAAGGCGGGAGAGAAACTCATACAAAAATCCGACTTTCGTCAAACTGGCGGAATCGATCTCGCAAACATGAGAACTTTTGGATCTTGGAAAGCAGAGAGGAAGTCTGCCAAAATGACCGGCAACCGGCCAAGTAACTCGAAATACTAACTGACCAGAATACGTTTTTCTTGTAAAATGATAGAGTTCTTAGAAACTAAACCAACATTGTTTATTATAAAAACTGTCAAGCAATTCAGAAGTCGGTATAAGTCTAAGAGAAAATAAATGTATGACCTTGCTTTGACACTCAAAAACTTTTTAACAGTGAAATATAAGAAATCTGTCTTTAAAATTATTAAAGTTAATGAGAAATTTCAATCGGGTTCATCAGAGTCCCTGCTGATAAGCATGGCAAACTTTAGCTTACAACTTTTTTTTTTTTAATTTAAAGTTACAAGTTCCGTGAGTTAATTCAGAAAGCGTATTTTATCTTTCACGTTAAAAAAAAAATAATAAAATTATACAAAAGAAGCCTGAGATAAGTTGTCTTGCTCTAAGTTAACTATCATTATATAACAAAATTAATATGTTATATAAGTAGGCACATTTGCATGAATTGCTTTCCCAATCGTAAATGCAAAAACATTCAGTTTTATAGAAGGCTAACTCTCTTGGTTTATTTTTTACTTTTTTACAAATAGAGAAGCCTAAGCCATGTATTAGACAGTGATAAAACACGACGGACATTTCAGGAACACGAGCGAAATGTACAAAACGTACACCAGCCGTAGGCAAATGTTTTCTACATTTCTCGAGTATTCTCAAATTAAATGTCCGGAGTGTTTTAACCACAGTCTAATACACGGCTTAGGCTTCTTTATTTCCTTTATGATACTTTATAGATTTTACACACTGTGAGTAGAAACACAGGTAGCCTAAGCTTACGAGAGAATAAATGAAGTTTTGAAATGACTATATTTTTTATCTAAATCCAAATAAAGGTTGAGAAAAACGCTCTCCGTGTTCTCTGTAATCCCCTGACCCAGTTTCGGCGAATTCAGTTCGAGTTTATTTGAGTACTTGTGTTAGGCACTATAAAATAAACAAAAGGTTGGAAGCGTACTGCCATTTAGCGGGCTTCAATCTCCAAAACTATTTGCCAGATAATTCCTTGAAAAATGCTTCCAAATCAAAATTTTTTTCGTAGGGCTTTGGGCTGGTATATAAGGCACGCGAATATCTTAACTGAATCGATTTGAAGTATATTTTAAAGCTAGAATTCCTTAATGAGTTTCCAGTTCGGGTTCTCAAAATCTCAAAAACATCCGTGACCAGACTTGGAGTTGGATAGCCACTTTTTGAACCGTCTGAATTTAAAAATGTTTGAGAGAGTGAGGAACAAGGACAGTCAAGTTGGTGGGGACGGAGTCCAAAAATTATACAACAATCAAACCGTGACTTTCCCAACTCAGAGTGAATTAAAGCGCTTCACTTACTGTTTGTTTTTGTTCTGTCGGCCATATTAATTGACAATGCCTAGGTCTTGTACTTGATTTTGCAACAATAGCTTTGTAAAATGCTGTTGTCGTGGGTGGAGCAAAAAGGTTCATATTCACTTTTTCGCAAATTTGTTTCCCAATTTGTAAAATATCCAGAATTAAAAGGAGGGCGTTCTGAGCATCGGCCATTTTGCCATCGACTAGCTGGGATGCCCGCTGACCACCGTTAGCGAGGGCTAAGTATTAATTCTAGAAATTTTCTATGGAATGTTAGTTATTGCTTTGTCGGGGACAAGTAAGTATTTCGAAAAAACAAGTCTTCTATTCGATGAATAACTCTTATATTTCGAAGAAAAGGTCTTGTTATATTTTCTTCAACAAGTTTTACATTTTAACTATGTCCTATAAGCGCATAATAAGTCTATATTTCGAACAAGATTTACGTTCGATGACCAAGTCTTATGTTTTTAAGAAAGAACCCATTGGACTCAAAGTGAAGTTGGGCCCTCTTCCTCTGGGCTAGAGGAAGAAGGTCCAGCTTCACTTTGTGAAACTGGTCTCACTCTGTCTTGTCTACGCCACGCTGCGCAAGCCAATCAAAAACCGGAACAACATACCGGTCAAGCAAGTTTTAAGCTTTGATGTTACACGGTGCAACGCCTGGTGAAACTTGTTTTGTATCGTTGTTACACACAAGTTTTAGCTGAAAGTTTCAACGTGTAACAGCGGCTTTAATAGTTTTTTTTTAAAAAAATCTTTATGATAAAGGTAACCAAGCCTGCATAGGGGGGCCTAAGTACTAAATTCAAAATGGAGGACGATGAGATTGTTCATGAAGTTGAGTTAACAGATGAGTTAGCATCTAATTATTATGAGAAGTTTTCACTGAGAAGAATCATTGAAAAGGCTGCAGATAGTAGTACTGGAGTCCTCTTGTCCTATGGTAATGCTGTCGGTGACGCTGTAGAGACTGTTGGGGAGAGCGTTGGGAATGTCGTTGGCGGTACTGTCCGGGGTGTTGGTGGGGCAGTTAAACAGGTAGATTGTTTATGAAACGTGCTCTGTGTTGACTCGAATAATGAACGAGAGTTTTGCATACTAACATTTTATGATAAGTAAAAGCTGTGAATTTTTGGCTGCAAATTTCTATTGAATTTGTATCCCGCGTACTGTCCACTTAAATCCCTGCTTGTGCTAGGAGAAATGTATTCCACTAGTTGGAAGAAAAATTTGTTTCCTAAAAGAGTATCACACGGCACCAGGCCTGGAAATTCATTAAATAGCCAGGCAAGCACATGTTAAAGTCATGAAATTCCATTTTTTCTTGAGCTATCAGGTTTTTGGTTAATAACATTTTTGTATTATCAGATCGAGGATACTTTTAAAATGTGTCATCAAAAGGGTTTATCTCACACACTTTGCATTACTGTCTGAATACCTAAAACGATGGGATGAAGTAGCATTTCATTAATATTATTAGCAAATTTGAGTATTTTGCTCTATGTTCAATCACATTACACTGTCTTTCATTGTTCAGAAGTTGTCATTCACGTTTGAAGTTGGATTAAAGTACGAGTTGGTTGTTGTGTTGTCCAAAGTGGATGTTTTAGGTAATTCTAGCTCATGCAAAATGGCATTTGAACTTGAAAAAGTCATGAAAATGTCATTGAATTTATTTTCGCTGTAGTTTATGCTCCGCTGGGTGGTAGGGTGAAATTGGTCTGTAATTCTCCTTCCCTTTGGCTTTGCAATTATTAACAATTAGAAACAAGTTGAGGTACATGAGGCTTTTCAAAATTGCAAAGCTTTTAATCATCAGATATTTGCTGCACAGCTGAAATGAGCTGCTCAGTGTAAATTGAATGCCTATTCCTAACTCTGTAGTTTTCACTTTTGCTCTTTTTGCATTTACGTAAATTATGTAAACTTTGGTAATCAGGGTTCGAAATTTATGGTAGTCCTCTAGTCCACACACTAGTAAACATTTTGGTGTACTAGTAAACTTGACTACAAACTAGTCCACATGTCTAGTAAAAAATTCCCAGCAATAAAGTATATATGACAGTATTCCAAGTAATGTTATTTCATTTCAAATAGAATATTATTGTGCAAATCAAAATTTAAAACTATCTCAAGTTTCTGCCATTTTGTGCAACCTGCCGCCAACCTACGAACAATAAGTAAATAACTTGTTTCAGAAAAATGTTTTCAAACAACATATTTAAATTTCTCAAAATGGGAATTAAATACAAAAATAATAGGCTTTTAACTTTTATGATTTTAGTTACAAGAAATTGTGTTGAAAGCTATTTTTCCTTCACATGGGTACATATCTTTACAAAAACTTGAATGAGTGCCAAAAAGATGCACAATGTTGATTACACAGTCAACCAACCACTGATGCGAGTAAACAAATTAAGTTTTATTTGTTTCTTTCCTCATTTCTGCAAGAAAATATTGGTATAAACTGAAACACAATCCTTGAAAAAAGTCATTATTACAACAGAACTAGAAAAAAAGTTCTACCCAAATACATATAATGAAGTTTTGTTTGCATTAATTTTTATATAACAATGTATTTGAGTGAATAAAAACAATTTGAAGTACAGGTATCTTTACTGGCGTTGTAAATCTAATGAAACAAAAAGCTGTCTAGCAAAAAAATTGGGGTGGACTAGTAAATCTAAGTGATTACATGTCTAAGTCTACATGTCTAGTAAAAAAAATTAATTTCTATCTCTGGGTAATCATTTGCAAGTATATGTTATATGAGCTTAGAGCTAAAGCTTTCATACTAAATGAGTCAATTTGCATAACCTCAATCATTCTACCTGGGCTTCCAGGATTATTGGGTATTTTTTGCAAATTATGCACTATTTTGGCAAATTGTGTGCCCAGAATCCCAAATTATGTGTGAATCATGCGAATTGTACAATATTTTTAAGCAAAAAATTTCAGTTGTTTTAATTTATTAACCTTATCAGCAAGGGCCACTCCCACTGTCTGGTCGAATTAATTAATGAATTAGGTTCCACTGCAGTTATTAACACCCATTTCATGTATTATGTGTTAATTTTCATACAATTTATACCAGCTTGATACAGCTATAATTCCAACAGGGTTTTGAATGTTAGATAAGTCTTTTATGCATATGTTTTCGTGGTCATAAAAAACAAATGATTGTTGATCACTTTATTCAACAGGTGTATAAGATCGCCCCAGACTTTGATGTTCTTCCTGATGCTACAAAGATTGATAGGCTAGTTGACACATGGACGTATGTTGGTTATGGGGTGGGTGTTGCCTCTGCTATGGGTGTCCTGTACTATACCCTCAGGACATCAAGAGAACTTGCTCAGTGGAGAACATTTCTTAGGAGACGGCACAAAACCTAGCGTGATTTGTCAGATTTGTAGAACTTTACAGATACAAATGTATATTGAAATTTATCATGACTTATTTATAGCAGTCAGAACTTTGTGATGGCCTAGTTTCACCTTCAGCTTTAGTCTGTCATCAAGCAAAATCTTTGGCTCAAAATAATTCAAGACAAATTGCATGGGGCAAGATAGACATTTCAACGTGCTAGAATAGGTGTGTCCAGAGCAAGATGTATAGTTTAGTTAAGTCAAGGTGCGAGCTTTAGTTTAGACAGTTCTGAGAATGCAAGTTGTATCTGAAGAACCTGGTGCACTTTAGAAAACAGAGTACCAGATGTACTTCCTAAACAAAGAATTGCACATTCACATTATGTATTTAGACTGCATGAAGTATGGTGTAACTTAAACAATGTAAGTTAGCTATGCAAGATGCAATTTGAGACTAGTTTGCAAGGTGTAATTTAGACACTACTCGGAGTGCAGGATGTACCATAATTTAAAAAGAAATAAAAGAAAAATAACATATACAGCCCTTGGCAGGAAACGAACCCCACATCTTCAGTTTACTAGTCTCACGTGTTTACCACTACACCACAAGGACCATGCAACCACACTGGTAACGCAGCCAGTTGAACAACGCAAATATTAGGTACCCATATATGGTATTATATGTAGATAAATGTAATAGAAATGCGTTTGGTGTGTAGATATATAAAAAGATATAAGAAAAAAATAACATATATAGCCCTTGGTGGGAATCGAACCCCACATATTCGGTTTACTAGTCCGACGTGTTAACCACTACACCACAAGGACCAACCACGCTGGTAATGCAGCTGGAGAATGTTATGTAGACGGTAACTGTAGGGGTTCCCAGGGGGATATTTTTTCACTTTTGGCTGCGTTACCAGTGTTTGTTCGTGTTTGTCATGATGAATAGGTTTACTTAGTCTGCAATAGCTGCTTCAACAACCTCATTTAGATTTGGTAGGTATTGCCACTAGCTGCGAAAAAGAACCTATTTTAAGCATCACAAAAGTTTTAGTTCAGACAAACATATGAGTTAAGCTGCAAGAATAGGATCGGTTTAGAGAAGGTAGGAATAGCCCAGTGGGTCGAATAGCAAGGATTGATGTTGGGTAATAGGGATAGCCTGTATGGTAAATTGTAAAAATGGAGGTAGTGTTAGAGAAAGTAGGGTTAGTCCAATGGATTAAGTTGTGAGGATGGTGGCCAGGTTAAGGAAGGTAGGGTTAGTCTAATGCATCAAGTTGCGAAGATGGAGGTCAGGATAGGGAAGATGGGGTATTCCAATGGATCAAGTTGCAAGGATGGAGGTCGGGTTACAGAAGGTAGGGTTAGTCCAATAGATCAAGATGTGAGGATAGAGATCGGAAATTGCCAGAGTGGAGGTCGGGTTAGTCCCATGGATGAAGATGTGAGGATAGAGGTTGGGTTAGAGAAAGTAGAGTTAGTCCAACGGATCAAGTTGTGAGGATGAAGATCGAGTTAGGGAAGGTAGGGTTAGTCCAATGGATTAAGTTGCGAAGATGGAGGTCAGGTTAGGGAAGGTAAGGTTAGTCCAGTGGATCAAGTTGCGAGGATGGAGGTCAGGATAGGGAAGTTAAGGTTAGTCCAATGGATCAAGTTGTAAGGATAAAGGTCGGGTTAGGGAAGGTATGGTTTGTCCAATGGATCAAGTTGCGAGGATGGAGGTCAGGATAGGGAAGTTAAGGTTAGTCCAATGGATCAAGTTGTGAGGATAAAGGTCGGGTTAGGGAAGGTATGGTTAGCCTAATGGATCAAGTTGTGAGGATAAAGGTCGGATTAGGGAAGGTATGGTTAGTCTAATGGATCAAGTTGTGAGGATGGAGATCAGGTTAGCAGTGTTTTTACATCATTTGAAAATAGACGTTGTATTTTGTTGAGTAGGAGTTACAAGACATAAAGGGCCTTGCTCCCTTTGGGAGTAGGGAGGGAAAGTAGGCATTGCTAATGGAAAAGTTACGGTCGGATGCGACGGCCGACAGCTAGTTTTGAAAGCACAGGTTAGGGAAAGTAGGGTTAGTCCAATGGAACAAGTTGTGAAGATAGAGGTCAGGTTAGGGAAGGTAGAGTTATCCAATGGATCAAGTTGTGAGGATAGAAATCGGGTTAGGGAAGGTAGGGTTAGTCCAATGGAACAAGTTGTGAGGACAGAGGTCAGGTTAGGGAAGGTAGGATTAGTCCAATGGATCAAGTTGTGAGGATAGAAGTCGTGTTAGGGAAGGTAGGGTTAGTCCAATGGAACAAGTTGTAAAGATAGAGGTCTGGTTAGGGAAAGTAGAGTTATCTAAGAGTCTTGAAAGACCTGACAAGTTTTATTCTTAATTTGTTATTGTTCTTTAACACACCTTTGTTTAGTTTCGCAACCATGTCAAATTACTTAAACTTGGTAAAACTATCCTTAATTGTTGTTTTCGTGAAAGTATGATTTGGCATCGTCTCATTTAACTCTACCTCTATATATAAGTCAAAGATAACATTAGTACGTAAACATCCACAAGACTGCATGAAATCTGGGCCTGTCGCACATTCTTGGTGAGCAAAACGATAAATTTGTGTTTAGAAATTGAGAAAATGCTTTTATATTTTATGCCGATTGTACGTCATGGCTGTTTTGCTGCGATCCTTTTTTTCTATGGTGTCCAACTTGAAGATGTTATTTATGGTACCAGTACTTTCCATGCTTAAAATATTGCTATTTAAATACTTATTTTTATGCTGGTTAATGGTCACTAGAAACTGCAGCGAAAGGAGCTTTATCTTTTTATTCAATACTCAATTTCAAACATAAAAACGCATTCATATGAAAGCATTCAAGATAAAATAATTTTACAACCTCGAATAAATGAACAGATTCAGTAATTGTGATACATGTTATTTCCTAACTTTCACGTACTTGTGAAGCATTTTGAATATTTTTCACTGCTAAATTTCATAAAGTCTTAGAACTTTAATTGATTTGATTGTCAAAATCGACCTGTTTCAAAATTAGCGTCCACAAGGTTCTGTTTTTCTTCTCCAATTTTTAAGATTAAATTTTAATCGCTTTATTTAGCCGGGTACAGTAACATTTCTAATGTTTGGCAAACTTGAAAACCGGTAAAAGAAACTTAAATTTGATAATTAAAGACAGCGTTGTTTTTTATCTAAGGTGTTAAAAGAGATTAAGGCTGGAGTTAAAGTTTAAAGGTGGTTTTTACTTGCGATAAAGTTGTAGCCGTAACCGCGCTAGTGAATGACCTAGTGAAAGGAAACAATCGCAGTCTTAAGGTCACTCTCTACCCTAAATTTTGGTGGAGAGTAAGTTGAGAGAAGTATTTGAGTGTGAAGAAGTTGATGTAGAACCGCCAAACCGTCCCTCCAGACCATGGGAAGGTAAACTTGGTTCGAGGATGGTTTAGCGATTTTCTATCAAATATTAACTCCAAAATTAATTTTTAAACTTCACTAAAATTCACCCAAATTCAAATTTCTCTT
>JAOBRB020270620.1:0-11403 GCA_027575285.2 Zoanthus pulchellus | reverse complement strand
ACGTAGTAAAAAAATGCTTAATGTTGGAAGTGTGTCTCTGCTCGCCAAAGTTTTTGAGGTATCCCAGAATGCATTTGGGTCGTGCAAATTGCAGGAAACATGTTTGTGCAAGATTGGCACAAGGAAACGGCTGTAGCTCTATCCGTAAACTGACAAAAAGTAAAAAAACTTCACTATATCTCAGTACTAGGTCTGAATTTTAATGTGAAAGCTGTTTTGGTTGCTTGGAATGAAAATTTCATCAAAAAATCTAAGGCCAAACATCATTGATTTTCCTGGTCAAAAAACGACGCAAAATGGTACTTTTTTTCCATAATTGCACTTCAACTAATTATTTTCTGCAGAAATGACAGTTTATTCTTGCATCACTTGCTTTTCAAATTTAAAGAAACTACTAAAGTTTGATTTAAAACCATAGTTGAAACATAGTTTTCTTGTCTAAGAAAGATTGAATTCTTTGACTCAGTACCATATCGTGCGGGCTATTTAGGCCCTTTTAGGAGTAAAAGGGTTAAGGTAAATGTAAGTTTTTATAAAATTGTAATGGATTTAGGTCAATTAATTAGAGAGTACTGAAATTGTAATTAATGTCGGTTTACTTGTGAGAAGTTGTTACCATTTATTTGCTGCCTTTGTGGAAAATATTTCATTACGTTTAAAACATACAAACATTCCACAGATAAACTTTGTGTTAATTAAAAATTTCTAAAGTACTTTATGTGTGTTTGTGTGGGGGTGTTTAGGTTTATTTTTACTGGGTTTTATATTTAATTATTATTAATTAACTTACATTTTAATTTGTTTATTTTCAGTTTGTAAACACAGAAGTTTGTGAGCAATTGTTTTCTTGGTTATCCAAGTTTTGTCACATTACAAAACACATGAACAGATGGCGCTTTTTGTTTTTAATGTTGTATGTTCTTGATAATCATAATGAGGATGTTTCATTTGCTAATTAACAATTAGACTACAAGCCCAATATTTCTACAAGCAAATAGTAAACAAGGCGCAGCGGAATTGACTATCGCTCGTAGAAAACGAGGGAGAGTAGTCTACTTATATTAGTATAGATTATAGCATAAAAATGTCGACTAACATTTACGAAGAAATGTTTTATTGTGTTTACAAAGATTTATTCAAGTGGTAAATTTTAGATTTCTTTGGGAGAAAAAATGTCTCTGTTGAACAAAATTATATATTGTCAAATGTATATATATATACATGTATCTTACCATTACAACTTTTCATTCCATATTTTGTTGCTATTTTCGTTTTTCTGGAATTGTTCTTGCAATTAAGTATTGAACATCTGCAAATTGTAGCAATGCCATTGTTTATTTTTTATTCAAAGCGATTGTTGTCAGTCATGTACATGAACCTTCATTATTTATCAAAATTGATAAAACTATTTTCATTGACTATTAACAAGAGTTTTCTATCAGCAGATGAAAAACAGTGATAGAGCCACTCAAATTCACAATAGAACATTTTAGTAAATTTATACTAATATATAAAATCTTTCATATCAAGATTGAACCAAATTATTTGTAATTAAGGTTTAATATTTAAGTAAAGAAATTTTGTGTTATAGGAAATTGTTCTTAACGAACATTTGCAATGTATTAATATTTAGATCTTTTTTAGTGTTGCTTGAATGCAAGTAATTAAATAAGCAGAAACTATGTAAAATATATTAACCACTCCTAATTTGGGTTTAGGGTAAATAGTATAAAGTAGTTTATTTTATATTTAAATAAATATATGTTGTTTACGGATAGTTATGTACCAGTAATGGAGTGTAAATGCATTATAATTAATCTTTTGTCATTAGATTGGTCATGTACATAATAACAAATTTGTGATTATTGTTGTCACGTCGTTAATAAATAATGAAATATGTTTGTTTTAAAAATGCAAGTTGGGGTGTTTGTTTCCAAAATATGCGGAGCTATTTACTAGTGTATCTACAATCTTTTGCAAAGAAAATGCTATGCACAACAAACTCTAAGCTTCCAGATCAGGAAAATGTTGTGTTTTGTCTTTACAAGGTTGATATGAAATTGTGAGCATTGTTTCTGGGGACATGAATTAGTGAAACATGTTTTTTCATTGTAGGTGATGTTATTAAAAGTAGATATAAATGTGTAATAAAAGGCGTTTAAAGAGCACATGTGGTAACTTCAATTTTCATATTAAGTATATTACAATTTTTTAGACGAAGTAAAAAGAAAATTAATGTATCTCGTCCCTGGCCGCTTCCTTTTTTGCTGCCCCTTCCTTTTTTAAAATTCCGAAAATTGTCAATATGGAAACACCTTATGTGTTATATGAGATGGGAATGGGTAGCTTGTACTTTTCATATGAAGCTATCTCCTGTATCGAAGATATTTGTGTTGGTTTTATTTAGGAAGATATTGATATGGGCCTTATTAAAAAATTGCTGTTATAGAAGGGGAAAGTGTTTTGGCTTAGTAATCTAAATTTTTTAACTTGATCTAGTAAAGCCAAGCAATAAGTTATGTAGTAAGCATGTAAAGTCTTTAAAAAAGGCAAAGAAATGTAAATAGTTTTAGTAAAATTCCTCCAAAAGTACTCGAGCAGCCATGTAGTAAACAAAAGTCACCGAGGTTTTTTTTCCAAAAGTATTGAAGAAAAACTATTTAAGCAAAATTTATGAGGTAAACTATCCTAAGAATTAAATAATTTTAAATTTTTATCAACATCCATAGAGAAATTGTAAAGAAATAAAAGAGTTTGTAACAATTCGTAAAGGCTACTGAGAACTGAAAAGTTATAAAAGCAGTGCTCTCACCGAAATTGATTTCTAACAAAATACAAGGCAAATATATTTTGTAAAGGACCCTAAAGGCAAGATAATTACAATTTTGAACAACATACGTTCAGAAATAACGAAGAAAGCAATGATTTTGTAACTTTTTGTAATGATGTATCCTAAGGGGCGAACCATTAGATTTAGTGGGAGGGGGGGGGGTGGTCACAAGCACTAAGCATGTATTTTTTTTCAAGTAAATTTGCTGTGCAGTTCAGTTATTGCATGAAATTTATTTTGACATTATCCTTCTGCATTGTTTTTTTTGGCAGTGACCACCCCCCCTCCCACCAAGTCTAATGGTTTGTCCCTAAAACAGAAGAAATGATATCAGAGCCAATAGGATTGGTCAATACGCATGTGTTTGTAAATTGCAGAAAGGCAGTATGATCGTGTAACACTTCTTGACCCGACAACATAGTAGTACACTCAGTCTTATAAGATGGGAGTGAGCACAAAAGTAATTTACATTTCAGAGATTCTGTTGACGTTGCTAACAATTAATGTTGAGTAATTAATGTTTTTAAAAGAAATTCTAGAAAATGTTTGTTAGATATCATAATTGAATTCAGTGTTTTGTGTATTGGACAATAAATATGGTTTTGGAAGAAAGTGAGGTTACTAAACAGATATTACAGACCTAAAGAAAGAAATATTATATGAGATGGAATTAATTAATTTTTTTAATTGCAAAGGGGGACAATTAAAATTGGCAAGCCAAAGAGCTCTGCTAAATAATAACAAAACTAGATATTTGTAATTTAAGCAGTTAGGTCATGAACAGTTTATTTTGAAAATTATAACATTGATCTCTTACGAACAGTTGTATACGTAGTTTTACCTAACCTTGTATTTGTTTTTGTAATAATCTTTGTTGCTAATGTTGGTGTTCCCATTGCCATGGGATTCTATTGTACTTGAAGGTTCTTTTTGTAGAAATTTTCAGTTATAAGATATATAATCATACATGAAAAAATTACTTGATTCTGATTTGTAAAGAGCAGTGTAATTACTTAGTAATTCTGTGCAAAAATGTGTAATTTTTAGCAGAAATTTGTAATATCTTGCAATTACAACCTCAAACATTAAAATCTGATTGGATAATAAACAATACAAAGCTGCTTAGCAACTAAAAAGCAGAAGTTTCTATTACAACGACGGAGGGAAATTCACAGAAAAAATCTTGAAAACAAAATGGCGTTTTTAGAGTGGCTTTGGCGATTGACATGAAACAATAACTAATACTAAAAAAAGCACAAAGAATGAAACTACCTGCATTAGTAAGGCCATTATGATTACTGTGTGAAATGCTGCGTTTAAAAAAAAGTGAGGACTGACGTAAATATGTTTCACAGCTGCCAGTTCAACTTCGTGTCTTCCGACATTTCACCTGCTAGCTAACTCCGCTAGAGAAATTTTTTGAATGTTTTCCTTTGACTAAATTTGAAACTTGTTTGTTTTGCTCATTTGGATGTGAAATGCTTTGGTTAAATTAATGAAGATCGACATAAAAATGTTTTAAAACTACCAGTTCAACTAAGTGTCTTCCAACACTTCTTCCGCAAGTAAACTCCGCAACAGAAAAATTTTTGAATGATTTATTTCGACAAAACTTGGAACTTGTTTTTCTTTCAGTTTTGATGACTGTGTTAAATGCTTTCATAAAATAATGAAGATGGACGTAAAAATGTTTCATAACTGTCAATGTAGTAAAATTCGTGTATTCCAACACATCTCCTGTCAACGAGTTTGCAAAATATATTTTTTGAATGAGCTTCTCGACAACACTGGGACCTTGTTTGTATTTTTGTGGTTACATTAGAATTTCCACCTGACGTAAGACAAAGAAAAATTTACAACGAAGTAAGAGCGATTTTCATTGTCATCTCCTGTTTGCAGAAGCTGTAACACGACTTTTTGTAAACAAATTGGAAAATAAAAATGGGCATGCGTTAAGTGTCACGTTGTCACTGTCACGTTTTGATTTTTCTTTAGCACTTTTTTATAAATTTTTCATGTATATGATTAACAAGTAATCGAACTTTTAACTCGTTCAATATGGAATTAATTTGCACTCGTGTGTTTTAAAAAGATCAAATTGCGTTCGTCCTAACGGGCTCACGCAATTTTGATTATTTTTAAAACACACTCGTGCAAATTAATTCTACATTGAACTCGTAAAGGTTCGATTAAATATAGTAATTTACCCTCAACACAATTATCATTACAGCAGGAATAGAAATTGTTATCGATAATAATTTTGTTGGATACATCTAATTTTGCCTCAAGCGACAAGATGCTCAAGACAAGGCTACATCGCAACAGCAGAATTAATTAGATTTCTACCGTGTACCTAACGAACAACACGTTATATACTCTTTCCATTATAAACAATGTTTTGCTACTAGCTTTTTGAAACGTTCTTTTTTTATAAAAACTAATATATTTTTCAAAGGCGCATTGTTGTAAATTGTTTTGTAATTTCAGGCTCAAACTGATCTCAATCCTTTTCTTATTTTGTTTTGGCAGCTCAAAAAATTTAAGAAAAACAAACAAACTATACACAATCAAGGCATTAAAAAACAGTGTCTTAAATTTTGTTACGAGAAACAGCAGATATTGTTGTGATTTTTGTTGTGTTAGAAATGAATATAGTTTTACCAAGAAAGAATAGAAAGAGAGATTTACAGCCATGTTTTAGTACGACATATTAAGGGGTGCCTGCACACTGAGATTGCTTATCATCCGAAATGTTCCATTACCACAAAACTTACAATTATTTATTATGGAGACTATAGCTGTGACAGTTACAGATTTTTTTGCGTGCAGAAAATAAAGGCGTCGCAGTACAGAAGCTGCATTAACTTGTAATGTTTTTAGATTGTTTGTTTTGTAACCTGAAAGTTATGGTTTCCAATAGCACGCATGCCTGTACGTGCGCAAGTATACTTTTCAAAACCACGCAACTAATTATCCAACCATAATAATAAAAATAATAATAAGTAATAAATTACTTTATTTTGTCACTACGATCCAAATAAAGATAGAGAAAAACCCTCATTTATGGTAATTAACGAAAACATAGTATTTAGTTAAAATCACTTCTGTAATAGTTATTATGAACTATTATACTTAAACTTTAAAACAGTTTCTGCGTGTTATTAAATGTAACATGTTTGTTGTCATGGACATGTTATTACAAGGTATGTTTTTGTTGAAATTAGGAGGTTAAGGTAGTTATTAAGAAGTTTATGTTTCCTTTGTATCCATTTTTCGTGGCTTTTTATTTGAAGAAGGCCCTGCTTCTTGTGCGTCTTTTCTTGCTAAATAGTCGTCTTGATGCTTGTTACTGTAAGTAGGAAATTGCATAATTGATGTTATTGTACTTTATAAAATATTTAAGATAGTACAGTGGTTTCTATTGGCCTAGAGGTGTGTTTTCGTAGGCCAATGAAGCATAAAAATTACGTATTAGTTAGTCTTCGTAAGGAGATTTTGTAAAATGATCATGAAATAAACACAAATAACAATGCGGTTGTAATTCTCTTTCTTAGAGTCCTGAAATGGAATAAATATTTTATAAAAGAAATAAAACATTTTTTCTGTGCCTCCATAGCGCTATGAAAACTTCGGTACACGTTTGGGAAATTCTCGAGCAGATCATTGAAGCACTCGACTGCGTCTCGTGCTTCACTAATCAGCTGTCGAATTCTCCCAAAGGTGCACCTCTGTATTCATAGCGCTATGAAGGCACAGAAAAAATGTTTTACTTAAGTAATTTTGTACTATTGTGGAAACCAGGATTTAACTTTTGTGCATAGTTATTTCTTTGTATTGTATGGATATTGTAGGTCATGAAATCATACAAATTCTTGGTAAATAGAAAAACACCTAAATATAGAAATGGGGACTATTGGAAACATTTTAAAACTCTTAAAAATAATCTATATGTGCCTGCGTATCTCAATAGTTTGATACCTAGCTCCCAAGTACTGTATAAAAATAGTGCCATTGAAATAAGCCTTATTTCTACTGAAACACCAAACAAATGGGAAAACTGATTTAAGGGAATAGCTGTTAACTAAATTGTGTTGAAGAAATGCTTTTAGAAGCTTTCACTGCGATGAAAAGTACATGTTAATTATGAATTTCATGTAATATTGGCTTGCATATTAAAACCTAGACAAAATACTCTTAAAAATCAATGGAATTAGTTAAACATCAATTTTAATGGAAGTTGTTTATTTTAGAAAATACAGAAAGAGGAATTTATACATTCCTATTTTGGTTATGTAAAGATGTTTTTGTTAGAACAGGGGAAATTAATTAATTACAAAACAAATACTATTTATTAATTAATGTTAGTATAAATAACTTCTGCTCCATTAAAAGAGCATATCAAAAACAAACCCTTAATGTGGAGTAGAGAATTTAAAATATAATAATTAGAATAAAAGAATTAAATATCTTCTCATTATCAATCTAGTTTTGATTTTTTTTTAACCCCGTAAACTAAGGTTGCCTGATTTACCCCACTCTACCGACAACCTTTCCTACTCACTCACTATCTCGCTTTGTTCACTGCATCATCCCTCTTCAAACCAAGACTTCTACTTTCCTTCTTCATCTGCCATTTCTATGTCTTGCTTGTCGTTCTCGTTTCCTCTTTCCCTTCACTTAAACTCCAATGCCTTCTTCAAAAGATGCCCATCATCCTTCCTTAACACATGCACGTACCATCTTACTCCATTGACCTTTCCCATCTTAACCACTGTTTTTTTCAATCCTAACAACATCTCCATTAGATCTTCTGTTGTCCTTCTGTTCATCACTTCACACTACACATTGCTTTCAACATTGCTCTTTCAGTTCTCTTCAAAATTGCAATGTCATTCTTTCTGAAATATCATGTTTCACTTCCATATAACATCGCTACACTCACACAACTGTAATAAATCATTCCTTTCATCTGGAGAGCTAACTTTTTAGAGATCAGCAAATCAAAATCAAGTGGTCTGTACACAACATCTCACTCATTAAACCACTTCTCACACTCTCAGTAACCACATTAATCACAATCGCAAAACGTATTGGTTACAATGCAGTTCCTTTAATTTGTGCACACCAACTTTCACCTTAAACTCCTATTACAACTCATGCCCAACTGTAACTCTTATTTTCGAAAATTTTTTCTTGAATACATGTTAATAAAACTAACTTCAGTGAGTAGGTTGCATTGGGATGATGCTATAACTTGTTTCATATTATAGTTTTCATTTATTTGTTGCACTGGGAATTTTAAAATGTTGAATGTTCTATTGTTCACTGAAATAAAGTTAAATTGAGTCTTGATGCAATTATATATTAACAACAAGTAAAATAAAGTTAACTTTGTATACCTTTCATCATTTTCAGTTTCATAAGCCGTTGTGTAACTTTGAATGGACATTCCTATAGTTGCTAGTTTTGTTGCAAACTCAACTGACTCATTTGTTGTTTGTGGTGGTTTTTCCTTTTTAAAGAAGTAAACCTTTAAAGAAAAGTTAATAGAATATCTTTACAAGGTTTCATGTTAAAGCTGGTAATATGCGTATATTGTTTACTATATATAGGGTTAAGGAAATTAAAAAGTAACCATCAAAGTATTTGAAGAAACATAAGGGTTGTTTTATTTGGGGGGGGGTAAGACTCCCATAAGGAACTGTAGGGGTGTAAATTTTGACTTTTGGCCTCCTTTAGGGTGTTCCGGGCAAATAATTTAACCTGCAAAGGTCTTGTTTAGGGTTCCGCAAAGAGAAACAGAAGTCAAATATTCTTTTAAACTTGTTTTAACAATGCTTTTAAAAACTACTTTTATATAAAAGCATTAGATGATATTTATTTTGTCACCCAAACTTATTGCATGTCTTATTTGTGTGTTTTTACAATGTTTCTTATAGGGATTCACATTTACTTAAGCCATAGCAAGTCTCCTTTAGGGGTTAATTTCGAAATTTCTAATGAGCATCCCTGTCTGTTCCATATGAGAGTCCCAACTGGGGGAACTATATTGACCCTAGTAGTTAGTAGTTAAATGTATATTATATATATGTCAGATATAAGTTAAATTGGCAGTATCTTTCTATGTAATGTTGTGCTGGTGTTGATCTAAGTAATTACAACTTGAGAAATTTTTTAATGTAATGTTAGCAGCAAAAACTTGCATAGAAATATGCAGTATTATATTAGCTAGTTTTTAGTTAACAGCAATACTTTATTTGTTAGAAATATGTTTACAAGTGTACTGGCAATGTTACAATTATGGTAAGTTGCGATCTTGTAACAAAGAATTTCAAAACAATAAAATAAAATTTTGCATTGATATTGTTAGTTAATAAGTATATAGCAGTATAAGTGTGTGCTAATAGAGGCTTTGCATAGTCACGTGACTCTGGAACACATTCTAAAATATAACGTTTTGACAAAAATATGCTTTTAACCAGCATGTTTTTGAAGAAAATGCTACAGTTACCTCGTTTTAAGCAACTGCATGCAGAAAGTAATGTTTGTTTGTATTTAATAATATATGCAAAACATTTAGGATTCATTTGCATAATTTGGTTTTGCTGCCTTAATTTTCTGGGAAACTTAAAAACTGATGCTATGAACTATAAAGACTGCTCAACATAATGTGCTTCTTGAGTGTTTATGTTTAAAAGGCTAAAAAATTTAACTTTTTGCAAGATATTTTGTAATGAAATATGAAGCTGCCATGACAGTGGGCAGACAACTGCCTACTGTGATGGCTGCATGTAAAAGCTAACTAGATTTTAGAGAGTGGACAAAATGAACAAGTGGTTTTAAGGCACTTTCTAAATTAACTTTTGAGAATTAGACATTTTCAAAACAAAATGTATGAAATTTGTTATTATTTTACAAATTATGAACCAAAATTCAAAATATGCAAATTAGTAGGTGTCTTTCTTGCATAACTTATCAAATCGAAGCAAAAATTGTTTTCAACATGCAGTTACTAGAAATGAGGTATCGGCAGTAGTCCCTTCTAAAAAATACTGCAACAGTGTCAAAATTTCAAATATTTTAAAGAATGTTTGTGAGTCATGCAAACCCTCTATATCTAACAAATTTTGTTGGTTGAATTGAAAAATTTAATTTTGCCAATTTAATAACAAGAAAGTAACTAAAATCGTTTATAATTTATGTGGTTACCTTTGATGAGTTTCCAGGTATTTTAATAGATTCTATTTCACCCAACTTCAACTTTGGAATTTCTTCTACTATTTTATCCGAGAGCAATTTCCCAGACAGACCATTATGATTATTCCTTCCTCCACGAAATAATCCTTTTCTGTGCAAAAGTGAAAAACTGACAATTGGTCCTGGAGTTGACAGAATTCCGGCAATGATCTTTTGAAAACCTTCTATGTTAGTCTGAAGAGGTAGTTGGTCAACAGTATTAAGATCCATTGCATTGAGAACATGGGTTCTATCATTAAGGGTGCCTGTTTAAATTAAAATAAAAACGATATTAATATTTATGTTAATGTATACTCATAAATTACTGTTATTGTGTCCTGATTATATATGTCATTTTGTATTTGACATGAAGATTTTATTTATTTGCTTAATTACATGAGATGCTATCTAAAAGAATTTATTAGATTGTGATTAAAACAATGAACTATAACAGAATAAATTATTGTTTTATTAAGAATAAATTGTATTGATGATCATTGCTTTCAAAATTAATAAGAAATGTAAAAAAGGTTTTGTAAAAAAATAATGTCATTGACCTAATGGATTATATGTAGTGTTACTTACATAGCTGTGAAAGACACAACTTTACTAATGAATGTGCAGCAGCAATGGCTTGCTTTGTTATAGAAGCTGTTTGGGGTTGACATTCTGAAATGTCTTCTGTTTCCTCACCATCCCTTTGATGTTCCTTATTGAGAATTAATGATAATAAATTAATAATAAATAATGTAAAGCAACATGAAAAGAAAGAAAATCTGAAAATTATATAATATATTATAGATAGATTGATAAATACTAGATACTTTACTATTATTGATATATACATCTATTTTAATGTAATAAAATTTATACATTTTCAAATTTCCTATTTTACATACTATAGGTACACACTTTAATATTTCTGTTTCATTATTTATTTATAATATATATAAAAAAAAATTTTAGCCTTTTTTAGTTTTTCCTCATTTATTTATTTATCTCACTCTACTTATGTATTGAGCACTGTACCATTGAAAATTCGAACAAACTCTCTCTCTCTTTCTTGTATATTTGTTGTAGATAATTTTTTGTCTAAGTTAATTTTGTTTTCTAACTAGTTAATTTTTTTTTAAATTGGTAATTATTTTCCAACTAGTTTATTTTTAGTTACTAAGTTATAGTAATTGTAGTTGTGAGACTGGGACCTATAAGTCATAAGACTGATAATTTTTAGTGTGGATTGCAACGATTGGTTGTGTTGTCAAGTGGATAAGGAAGAGGACTAGAGATCCAGAGGTTGAGAGTTCAAATCCTGGTGAGTACCGAAAAAAGAAAAA